>VOQJ01013047.1:39005-55674 GCA_015052665.1 Apistogramma diplotaenia
CCAGAACAATGCAGCTGAATACCCCCCCCCCCACCCCCACCCCTCTGGACTGTAACTAAGCCACTGGATTCCTTCACTGTAGGTGGGTCAAGCATTCAGATTTGTCCTTGCCTTTCTTCTTCTGTACCGTAATGTACATAGGCTGCAGTAAAGTGTATATGTGTTACGCGATTCTTGTGCCACTCATATTTTTCAATCTTTTATTTATACTTAATTCATGTCTTGGCTTGCACTCCATGGGCCAGAGAGAACAATATTTTTGATGCTGTGTGTAACCTGTATGTAGTCTTCAGCGATGCCTCATTTCTTTGTATTTTGGAAGAAAATGGTAAATAGTGCAGTGATTTATTGAAACAAGTGGAATCACATGTGGAAACATGTAACCAAAAACAGAGTTTGTACTATTCTAAAGCCCTTGAAAGTGAATATTTGGTATGACCAACTTTATTCTTCAACACAGCCTGAACTCTCCTAGGCAAACTTTCTTGTAATTTCTTCAAGTATTGTTCAAAAATGGTCCTCCAGGCTTCTTGAAGGAATTTCTCCTTCACTGTGTGTTACAGATGGTTGTAGACACTCACTTTTGTACCCTTCTTCTGACCTCCTCAGATTTGAACCACATATTTCAAATTTGGATTCAGCTTTTTATCTTCCTGGCTTCTTGATAGACACCCTTCCACTGAGACCATTACTGAACAGAAGCTAGATCAACTGAAGGACCAGATGCATCTTTCAGGTCCCGTACAAGGTTATTGTTGGATTTTTTTCCCTATTTTTGAAGGGCACAACTTTCAGATACTGTTCATCTAGGCCTGCCACTCCTCCACCTGTCCAGTTTTCTCACAATTTTAAGGACACACGGCACCCATGCTGAGATATGTCACGTTTCCAGCTCAACCTTGTTGATGCACAAATTCTATTTTATGCCTGCCACACTTTGTTATCTTTGGCATTTTCTCTAGATTCAGCCAAAGAAGTGGGAACAAATCATGTGCTTTTGTGACAGGTTTCCAGTAACAAAGTGCCTGAAAATACCTTTTAAAACATGCTCTTTTTCTGTTATGTGTAGAAACAAAACTGAATCACCATTGAGTTAGATGCCTTTCTTACACTTAAATGATTTATAGGTGAATGTAGGTGGCTTAACAACCCAAACAAAGAAAGATTCCTTTGAAAATGGTCAGGTACTAGGATTTGATTGAAAATGAGTCCAACGGAAAGCTTTGAAAGAGAAGTGGAGAACTACTGCTCAATATCGCTTTAAAAAGTTCCAAGAAAGTCTTGGAAACAAAATATAAAGAAATAAGAGTTGGTTGGCTGAACCAGCATCTGCAAATAATTCCTGTTCCCAAGATTACCTGGTGATTATCATATAGGCTTAAGCAAAAGAACTGAAACTGACTTTCTGTTGTCGGAGCCATTCTCTGACTCGTGGGCCGCGAAGCTGTGGAATCGGATTTTCCCCGCGTCCCTGAAGGCGTCAGCTCCCCTCTGCTGGGATGTTCAGTGCCCTCCCTGTCCCCGGAGCTGCTGCCTGCTGCCCAGGCTGGCTGCTGGGCTCGGGATGACGCCACCTCTCGCTCCGCCCCGGCGCAAACTCGCTCCCTGCGTTCATTTCATTCCTCTTCTCATTCCGAGCATTCTTCGCATCTCTGTCAGTGCGCGAAGCGATTCACCTACACCTTCCTGGCTGGCCCAGAAACACCAGAATAACTTGACATAGTATTCAAAATACCCAGTAACATCACATTACCAAAAGAAAGGGACATTTTTATATGAGATATCAATTACGAGGTAAGTTTCAATGGTAGTTACAGGCATTCAAAGTGGGTTGTAGACTTCTGTTCATTTGAGGTGGTTTAGTTTACGTATTTTTTGGAAATACTGCACAGTGTATTCAATGTTGGCTTTATGTAGTTGTTTAATATTTATCCCATAGCGTGAAGTAACGTTAGGTCGTTTGTTTCCTTCGCGGAGATAGATGGCCGCTGTTGCAACAGGGTGCTCACTTTGAACACTCACTGTTGTAGCCTATGGCTTTGACACAGCAGCGAAAATCTTTGACATTTTTCACATTTTTTGAAAAGAAGCCTGGTCATACGCCCCTATAAAAGCCTCAGAACCCGTTTGCCCCCGTGTCAGATTGTCAGAAACTCGCAGTGGGATTTAGGATGAACTAAAAATACACTGCACGAATAACAGTTTTTGGACAAGATGACGGTTGAAAACGTTGCTGTTTTCCTCTCCGTAGTTGGCTCAGCCGGGAGTTGTTGGGAGATTTCACCGGAACATTTTCGGACCACCTCGAAGAAAAAGAAGAAAAAAAACACTGGCGAGACTTGTTGCTTCAACGCGTTTGACGGTGCTTTTTAAAATCGCCATCGAAGTTTTGTGTGAGTATTTTTTTAAAGGTTTGTTTGTGTGGTGCTCTCCATGTTGTCACTTTATCCGAGGAAACCGACTGCTGAACCGGAGGGAAAGATTAGCCCAAACTCCTTTTATTGTTTCATTTTGAGGGCTTCATCTAGAGCTCACCAGGGGCAACCTTATGCCCCCCTGAAAACTACCAGCTTGACAAATACATATAAAAATGTCGTTTTTTTGGTCTCTTGAGCTCTTTTCTATGGTTTAAAGTAGCATTTAACTGTCACTACTGATGAGGAAAATTAGCTTTTAAAATAGCTTAAATTAATAGCTGCTTGGAGGAGTTTGTGTAGATTTGTGGGGTTTCCTTCATTGTTGTTCCTTTCCTTCCCCTCATTTGGGAAATGCCTGCTCAGCTAAAACTACAGGCCAGCTGGAGGAGTTTACTCCTTAGGATGATTTCATCCACTTAACTTTTTCTGGACTTCCCTGCATGGAATCATGGCCATTATGTAAAGAGAGTGGGGAGAATTAGACCAAAGCTGCTGTTATCTTAGGTAAAGTTGAACTAAAAGACTTTGATTTGTTTCCACTTTGTTGTCTACTTAGTATTTGCTTCTTTTATTTGGTCAGGTTTGCTTTGCAGACAACAGTTGACATGATTCAATCAAGGTGTTTTTTACTAACAGTTTAGCTGAAATTATGCTGGATTTGTCACTTATTCTTTTGTAAGATTTCCAGTCTTCTTTTTTTTTATCCCACTTATGTTTACGTCACTTGGCATCAGTAGTATTTTATAACCAGCTTGAGGAAAATGACTAAGCAATTGCCTCCAGAAAGTAGCTAATTTTCTGAAAGTTGCTGTTTTGTATTATTGTAAGCTTTGCAGGAGAAATGACACAACTGAGAAAATGGTTGAAGAAAAAAAACCTCTCAAAGCTTTAAAAATAGGTTCTTGAACAAAATCCACTTTTCATCACTGCTACTACTACTACTACTACAAGTTTTTGGCTGAAGCACTTACAGCCTCCCACCTCTTTCCACCTTTTCCGCTATTTAATGTGAAAGCAGCTGGTTAGAACAAGTGCACATGCACTCTGCTTTCGTAATGTAAAACAATCATTTTCTCACAGTAAAGTCAGCATAACTTTTTCATCCATGAAGGGACAAAAACACACGGAAAAGAGATGGCGTTATTTACTGCATTCAGCTGAAAGGGTTGCTATAATTTCCTGGAAACAGTTTAAATGCAGTGAGGCGTAACCCCCAGACATGTCACAGTGTAAATCTGCTTGCTTAGAAGAAAAAAAAAATCTGGGATTGAAAAAGATGCTTTGTTTTCAGCTTATGCAACCAGTGGACCTGTTGGACGGAAGCCTGCATAACATTTGTGCAAGAATAGGATGTTGTCTTTGTTTGACCCAGCGAAGCTTTACATTTGAAACTAGCAGGTTTTAAACTCCCTTTTGCTTTGAACCACAATAAGTCTGATAAAGGATTACCTGTAGATCGCTCGACTGCAGCACACGGCTCCGTTTTTCCGTACATAAAGATTAGTCTGTACTTTTCAATATTTGGAATTTGCGCAGAAAACATGCATAGATGTTGTAGCTCTTATTTGGTTATATGAAAGTGAAATTTAAGCAGATAATTCTTTTAAAGAGAGTCTTTTTGGATATAGAGCTTGTGTTCCTTTCTGCTGCCGTATTGAGGTCAGAGGGTAGGACTGGAGAGACTGTAGTCTATTTGTTGTGAAGTGAGCTTAGAATAATGTGCTTTTGTGAAGCACAGTGGACTGTGTTACTTCCGGAGCAAAGTGAGACTCTTCTTCTGTTGATCTACTGAAAGCTGGATTTTGGCCGAGCATTTGTTATATCAAGTCTTTTTCTCATGTTGCGATTTACAAGAAACTCTTCTATATACTGTATGAATTCAAATATATATGTATTTTCCTGTCAATGATGTGGACTTTAGGGACACACTCGCCTTTGAAGCCGTAATAATAACAGAATATGACTAATTACTTATGACACTTGAGAATATACTTTTGATATTACTGCGGTTACCTGTGGTTACCGAACCTGAGTGATGCCGAAGAGAGAGGTTCTCTCTGCCAAAGAGGAAGCACAGAGTATGCCTTTACTCACTAATATTATAATAATAAATTCAGTTTTAGAATAATCTCAAATGCTTCCTGACTGTTTGGATTAATAGCACATTAAGCAATACAGTCACTGCTAATTGACTGCTGGAGAGAAGTTCCTGTGTACTCTGTGCCACAGAGCATCAATGTTTTTAGCTTCTCAGGATGCCATCTGCTTTATAAATAGCTTTTATTAGAGTCCTAATGCAAACACAACAATAATCATGCATTAGGTTACAAATGATCACGAATAGAGGTGGAAGATTGTATTGATGCAGTGCAGAAAAACAGATTGCATGTGAATCAAACCTCCATGGCCACGAGTTTGTTGTCAGCATTTAGCAATGTCTTATTTTGATAAAGAAAAGGCTTTGGAATTGATAAGCTTGAAGGCTGCGTGATTCTGAGGGACTGGGCAGTTTGGAACCGGTTCATAACCAGAACTATTTCACCTCTCCTACATATAGTTGTAAACTTAATTTAAGGTGATAGCTGTTTGGTACCTCAGCGGGACAGAGTGTAATAAGAATGCCTCTTTTTGCACTAAAAAGGGACTATGGCTTTTAGCCTTTGTTTACACGTGTGCGCACGTGTGTGTGTGTGTGTGTGTGTGTGTGTGCGCGCGCGCGTGCGCATGCGCGTGTTCAGAGATAAAGGGTCAGGTTTTGCAAATCCAAAAATGATTATGCTTAGACATGGATACACTGCTGACTTGTTTTTTTTGTTATTTGTTGATGCTTAGGTTTTATGTCTTCGTCATGGTCTTTTTTATGGCTTTGGTAGTTCATGCTTGCTCTTTTTGGACACTAATTCATATCAAACATGAATGAAAAGGAGATAAATGTGGAAACAGTGGTGCAACGAGGCCTGTTTTCTGTTTGTTGGTGTGTAAATGCTCATGGGAATGTGAACACATTTTGTGCTCTGTATTTTTAATTGAAATAATAATACACACTATTATTTTTTTGTTCCAAAAATTGTAGGCTAGAAAAAGATATGTGAGTGAATCTAGACACAGCGATATTAATTGTGTAATTGGATATGATATGTAGCAGGAGTTGAATCGCATCAAAACATCAGCGTTTTTCCATGGTCAAGCCCCCTTTAAAAAAAAAGGAGAAAAAAAGGCCACTCCTGCAGGCTTCCAGACTGTGTGTGCCCTGAGGTAAACCCTGGTCTAGAAAGGGAATTTTAGAGTATGCGCTGCTGCTCAGCAGTTTGAGCAGGGCCCACTGAGGCCAGCGGAGAGTGCCACCAAAAAGGAAAAGCTGGCTCAAAGCCACTGACGTCATCTAAGTAAATCTGCTTCAGTACTGCAGCCATAAAATGACTGCCAGCTACCGAACGCACTTTGGCCCTGTCAACCACCTTAGTTAGTGCAACACTGCAACCCCCCCCCCAGCACACACTTATGGAAGGCTATGTTTAAGTTTACTTACATTTTGCTCGAGTAGTAGCAGATGTCTGTTCAATCAAAAGGAACAGGGCAAGTTTGAGGCTTTGTAGTTTAAAATAAAGCACCAAATGATTGCGCTCCTCTCACCCTTTGAAGTCGTGCCACTTTAATATTGCAATCTTATAATGCTTACCATATGGCAATCTTAATGATTAGTTCTGGAAAAAGACATTTAAAATTCATTGTGTCATAACCAGTCATTATTGATGTGTTTTTAAGACACTTGGAGGTGGACTTTGTCTGCTGCTCTTATTTGAAAGCAGAGGGGAGAAAAAAAAGACAAAGGAGCTGTGCCTCATGGTAAAACGCAGACAAAAAGCAATATATACTCTGAATCATTTGATGAGTCAGTTTCTGAAACCACTATAAACATTTTTTGCTCTTAACCGCAATGAAAGCAGGAAATCCCGGCTTCAACAACTTCCTTTCTCAGTGCCGACCATAGTAGTGGCAGTGGTGTTCAGCTTCTTCACAAGTTGAAGGAAATCCACGGAACAAAGGCACACTGTAACTTCCTTTACTGAAACTGCGTATAATTTGTGACGTTTATTCAAATGCGGGTTATTTAGTCTCTAGTGTCTCCACAGTCACCGCTTGTAATAAATTCTCACAAGACTTTTCGTCAATGGCAGTTGTAGTATTGTTGTGACTAACAGATCAGCCAGGCTCTTTCTGCCCCCAAGGTGCCCTGGATTCAGTGACGGCTCACATAGATCGGAGGGCAACCTCCCAATATTAATATGCGGGCTGTACCCAGTAAATTAGTTTGGAATCAGAGCCAGGACACTGCAATGGAGAGCAGTGTGGTCCAAACTTTGTGTGTGTGGTTTAGGCTTGTGAATAGGCCCATATAGTGGAGATTTTCAGCAAGGTGGTGTTGCAGGAAGCAGACTATTTAAGAACCAGTCCAGTCCATGTTAGTCCATGCATTCACACCAAGCACCAAGCGAGTTTTTGCCTTGTTACTCACACAGCTGTGTTCGAAACAGATCTCGGAGGAGTGCAGCCAATAGCTGGAATCAAGTTACAGTACAGTGAGATATTCTCACAACTTACCATAAAGTCCTGTGATTGTCTCAAGTTTCTCCAAGTGCGCTCCTTTTTTTTCTGTCTATTTCTGAAAATGAAGCTGAACTAAATGCCTCCATTTGGCCTTAAACACCATTGGTAAAGTTGCCCTTCACTTTGGATTGTTGGTGGTGTCAGAATTCCAAGTTTTGCAAGTTCCATAAATCCTTCTGAGGGCCTGGCTCTAAAAATTCTGACTCTATATAGCTCGATTGTTGCAACAACTGTTATTATTATTACTATTATTATATTATGTGAATAATACAAGTTGTGTTAACACAGGGTTCTAGCCAATGATTGATCACCCAGTGCTGCGCCGGGCTGAGAATTTGACTGGTTTGCTACAGTATTGGAACTGTTCACTATTAGCACAGGCTGGTGGAGCTTTTAGCACTAGTAAGACGTGGTCCAATAGGTAGGTCCTCTGCTCATTGGGAGCTGTAGTAAAATTTATAAGGAATTTAGAGAAGTTAGTAGGGCTCCTATTTTGGGAACATTGAAGTATTAAACAGTTATTGGTCTACATGTTAGCTGTTTAACTATTAGCCACTGTTAAGATAGTGGCTATAGCTAATAATGAAATAGTAACTTTAATGTGGAAGCTTGGCAGAAGGTGTTATCAGTCCTGCCTATCGAAAATATTAATAGGTAGTGTTAATTTAACAGAATAACACAATGATTTATGTCCAAACAAAGTTATGTAAACATTCGTCACATAAATGCACACATATTAGTTATTACTGTATTTTTTTGAATTATGTCAAACAGCTTAAAAAATAATGTTGTCTTAGAGATTGATTGTATTGCTCCAATCTTTATATAAAAATGCCTCTTAGTTTTTTGTCATTTTTCTTTTCCCGTGGTATCAAAAATGGTAATAAGTGTTTTCCTGGGTTTTGGTATCAAGTTAGAAATTTGCAACAACCCTTATTTTTACATTGTTAAATGTTGAAGTAGTCTCTTTAGGACTCTTGAGGAATTGATTCTTATTATGATTATGTACTTGTAACCTCAACTTTACTGACTGTCCAAATAGATAGAGGGATAGAAATCATATTATGTGCCTTTTAGTGTAGCCATCCATTTTCTTATCATTTTCTTATGCAGCAGGTGGAGCCTGTCTGAGCTCCCAAAGGGCAAAAAGGGTTAGTAAGTAGTAAAAAGTCACATTTGACTGTGTTGAGAAGGTGACTTCTCAACACCTTTTAGGCCCTTTTCTACATTTTCATTAACAGGGAAGTCCAGAGTGGTACCTAAGAGTTGCCAATATGAAAACAGTGCAACGAGAGAGAAGTATATAAGGGGTTAAATGAAGTCTGGAGATGCAGAAGAAAAGAGATGAAAGTCGGTGTGAATTGGCAGCGCCAAATGCAAATGGTGGCCTTCATGCTCATCACTGTGATTTGTTTTTTCATGCCCGTCCGCACGCGTCCTGGATGAGCCAGCAGCCAGCCCTCTGCCTGCTCTGCTCTCATAACTGTCAGGAGATCCTTTATCTGACGGACCTTTATTTACAGCTTTAATTTCCTGAGCTTTATGTGTTCCTCTCACACTCCACACCACTCTGACATGGGTGTATGCTGTCTGGTATGCACTGCAATTTTTGATAGGCAAATGTCCCCTGAGCTTTCATTACGTTTCATGTCTGAATGGTAAATTATGTGTGTGTGGGTTTTTTTTATATATATATATTTATATACATAAATATATAAATTACAATAATATAACACTGGCAGAGCAGGGATGCATCGTCAGAAGGAGAGATTTTGTCTTTGAGATTTACAGTCAATTTTCCCTCTGTTGTGCAAGTGGAAGACCTTTAGCTTTGCCTCTTTTCTTGGCTGTCAACATATCTGATGTTGTCCAGATCATGTTGTTGTTTTTACCTGTTTCACAGTCTGAGGCAGGTAGAGAGGCCTGCTCTGACAGAACCTGTAAATCAATCTCAAACAAAGATTGATCCCACAGTGGCCTGATGGTTGCTGGGTAGTGGGATGAAGACCTCAGATTTGAGAGAGATGATAGCAGACAGATTCACAGCACTTAAGCCTGGAAGTTCAAAAAGGCATGAAATAAACACTAGGTCTTTGCCAAAAGCAGAGGGAGCATAAGACCGCTTTAGAAATTGGTATTACAAGCCTTATTTCTTCTTTTTTATTTTTTGTTCAAAACTTGTAGGTTTATCAGTGAAACCGGAATCTAAATCAGACTGAAATATTTACTAAGATAAATGTTTTAATTCCTCCCCTTTTTTTCCAAGTAAAAGTTTGGACTTGTGCTTATTGCGGCAACTATTTTGTTGATTTGAAAGAACTTTTAACAGTGACTGCATGCATCCACTTCACTTTGAGTTGGTTAGCTTTAGTTTAGTGTTATTTTGTATCTCAAGGTCCTCAAAGGCCTGCCGTGAAAGACTTCATTCCACAAACATGCCTTCTTCAAGGTAATTAATTTGTTTTTAATGACAGAATGTGGAATTTCAATAACATCTGTCTTTGTAAATGTTCATAGTTAGTTACTCATTGCTCGGAATATTTTTACCATTGCTGTAATAATTATGCAGGGGCCAGAATATGTCTTCACAGCATGCTAAAAATGTTTTGAAATCACATGGTAATTATAGTTTTACACACTGTGGCCTTAGCTACTGTGGGCCATTATGGGGTGCACAAAAGTCATTCAGAGAATTATTATTGCACCCTCTGAGATAACGGCACAAAAGAACTCCACATGGAAAATTACATTTGAGACCTCTCATCTGCTATTTCATTACCTTGCTCTGTCTGATGGGTGAAATGGGTTCTCTTAATTTAAGGAGCTGAATTCCAGCTTGGTGAGTGGTTTATGTAATCTCGCAGTAAGTGTAATTTCCCATAATTCCATGTCACACCTACTACTCTGCTTAGCTACCACATTCACTTATTGCATTGCAGGCCATCTTTACCCTGCATCTCACAAATAAGACCATTTCTATGGTGTACACCCTGCAAAGACAGAAGTATGCAATTATCTGTAAGCCAAAAGTGTTTCTGTGGGTGACATTCATACCCTCTTTTGACAGACATAATTAGTCTTCAGATTCTAAGGCGCTAAGAGACCGTCTTCATTGACAACTGCCAGGTTATTCACATTTTTCACACAGCAAAACTATCTAGTTCTTTGCATGCAGTTGAACCAGGTAATTTGAGCTGCAGCACATCAATTTATTTGTTCAGAACTGACTGTTTTGAAACAGTTTTTGCTAACAGGTCAGACTGCACTAAAGCTATCATTATTTTAATGACAATAAAAGCATAAATTTATTTTTTGTGTTGACTGGTATGCTGGTCATAAGGACATTGGCTTTATGTGTGTTGTGTCAGATCTTTAAAAGGCATAACATTAATTGTAGCTTCACATGAAGCGTTTGAAACATTATGGGTTCTTACGTGTAACAGATTTTTTTTTTCTTTTTGAAGTAAGGTTTGGCAATTTGATGAAAAGAGTATGTGATGACCTTATTGGGAAACAAGCATATATTTTCTTTATTTATGAGCAGCAGCTCTGCCTGCAGGTTTAGTTTGAAAGCATGTGATCATATGATTAATTGTGCGCATGGTAGCCTGGACCAAAAAAAAAAAAAAAGCTATAATTTCATTTCAGGACTAAAGACCCAGCTCACAATCCTCTAAATTCATCCTGGCTACATGGTTCATTTTGCTTTGTTTAAGTTATACCTCAAAAATAAATTGATTGTGCTTTCCCAGACCATCTCTCCCGTGGTGTCACAACCAGTCACACTTTTGCTTCGTTTATGTTTAGAGCATCTGCTTTATAAAATAGTCAAATCACCCACCCCTCATATAATGTTTGACTATTTGGCATTATATGACCTACATATTTATGTGTCATTGTGATATTTTCAATTTTGAAAGTGTTTCCTAGTGTAATTTTTTTTAAACAGTTTGTTTCTTTTATTTAGAAACAGGAGTGACAAGAACGTAGAAGCCAGTCTGGGTTTGTTGCTTTTCAGAACCTTTTAAAGTTGTTGAAAATCCATCTAGATGCCATTGTGTGCCAGTAGTTTTGGATGACCTTAAGGAAGATATAGATTATCAACACTCATCTTCATAGTTCCTGGCTAAAAGTGATCATTTTAGAGGCTCTTTGTGCCCTTTAGATACTTTTACCTCTCTTTTGAGAGCAGGATTGAAGTTGAAAGTCATTTTATTCTTCGTTGCCAGGTTCAGTGTGTTGTTTGTGCTGCTTGACTTGCTTTGTTTTCCCTCAGATAATCATCAGCATCCAGAAGACACATTTGCTCTCGTATTATGAAAAAGCCCTGTGGAGAAACACTGTTAGTGGAGTAATTTCTGCAGAAAAGAAGCATTAATGCTTGTCTGCAGAGTGAGACATGTTCAGCAATTTCAACAGTTTCAAGATATTTAAAAAAAAATTGTTTCTACTCTAAGTGTTTTCAGTGTGGGTGGGGCAAATGAATCCAGCTGTTATTTTGTTTTTCTGTTAATGATGGCTAGGTTTTGAAATTTTAATGATCAAAAGCTTAATGGAAATTTTCATTTTACTAGTATTCTTGTGCCACCGTGCTATTTAGATTTAGCATCACAAACAGGCTTTTCTGCAACAAATTTGAACTCTGTGTTGATGCTTTTAATAAGGCAGTTCATGTTCAATTTTAATGAGTTTGTTTTCTTCTTTCTCAGGTCGCTGATATCATGAGCGTCACAGGGAAAATGCTGAAATAATAATCAGCTGCCCTGAATTTGTTGTTAAATATATTCCCGATGGTGCGTAGTAGCAGTAGTAGTAGTAGTTAAAGTGCAAGTAAAGAAAACAAAGTAAATCTAGTCAGAAAAAGGAGCAAGCTGTTTTTATTCTATTATTCATGCATTGATGTCTAAGCTGAGTTTGCAGTGCTGTAATAGAAAGCACCAAGAAGTGAGGAAGAGTGGCAAAAGAGGAGAGCAGCAGATACTAGAAATACCAAAATCAAATTTATACTGTTGGAAATGCTTAGTAATGTTATTCAATACAAAACTGTTGTAACTGAAGTCATATTGACATTTGCTTTGTTTGACACCAAGGTTGACTTTGGAAATAAATCAGCCACATTTCCGTCTTGTCAGTACTCACTTTCTCACAAAACATGAAAGCAACTTTAATGTGTTCCATTCCAGATGTCTCCTCGGGTGTTTAGCACTTTGGCATATTTCAGCAGATTCTTATCCAAATGCACTTTTTTTTTAATGGGCAAGTTGACAATGATGAGTATTAGAAGATATTTCAAAGCCCATACACTGCCATTGTAAATGCATTATAGGCTTTCATGAATCTCACATTTGCACATTTTAAGCCCAACATTTTCCATCAGGCATAGCTGATATGATGATGTTAGAGTTCTTCAAAAGTTTTTCCTCTGCAGTGTTTGGAGGAAAGCGCATACACAGGATGGGAAGCATGATGAAGACAGCCGCAATGTCTCTAAAGGCTGATTAAAGTATCACTTTACCAGCCATGACATACCACAACAGAGAAGCAGTGTTCCTACAAGATGTAACAGAGGTTTAAAGAGGGATAGAAAACGTGCATAGCAGGTTATTGATGAAGGAGCATTAGACTTTAAAGTCGAGGTATATTTGTTTTTACGTGGTTTAACTCAAGGATTTAAAAGCACAATTGCAACAAAAGGCTGTAAAGAGTGTTGAATTCGACTAGATGCAAAGTTTCGCTGAAGTTCTTTTTTCTTTCTGAAATATCACCGATTCGGTGCTTGAACTTCATGAGGACACAGGCGAGCATTTTCTTCCGAATGATATTTTGCCATAAAAATGTAAGCTGGATTCGATTATGAGCACAGATAATCACTTGGTTGGGTTAAGAGGAGCACATCCAGAAAGAGGTCCAGCCCTTTAGTGGTTGAAATGGGAACGTTTCCCCTCCCTCATCAGTTTGTGAGTTAGTTCTGCAGCGTCAGCAGTCAGCACACAAAAACGGAATTCAGTAAAAGCTCTCTCTGCTCTCTGGGAGTTTTTTTTTTTTTCCCCAACAGCTTGCTCCCATCCCCCCTTTCCCCCTCATGAACTGACATGCTGGAAGAAACATATGCTACTATTCCCACTTCCTGACAGCTTGTGCTGCTTGAATAGGATCTTGATCAGGGAGGAAGCAGTTGTCTGGAAAGTGTGGAGGGATTAGGACCAGAGAGAAACCTCTGGTTATAATCCCCCCCCAACCTTGATTGTGAATTAAGCATACAGTCTGAGATTTGCTTGAGCAATTAAAAAGAAGTTACTTTAAGAAACATGAAGTAGAAATGTTGCTCAGTACTGGCTTCACTTACTTTTGCAACAGATTCTCAGTGCTGTTCTGCACAATAGTATTGCTTCATTGAACTCAACCTAATATACTGTACAGTTATCTGATTAGTATGTTTTAGTGAAGTCTAAAATAAGCACTTTGCACAGTCTGGCTAAAGAAGCAGCACACAGTATAGCACAACACAGAAACGGTGTGTATTTGATATTTCTTTAGGTTATTTAACCATCTTAATAAACATCCATTGGAATCCTTGGTTAGACACTGACTGCTAATGTCACTTTGTTCAGAATGTTTTCATGGAGACAAAACGGTGCATACTGACCACAGCACAGAATCTCATTTCACTTTGCTGATACCATGATTAGTCACAACATCCATAATGTTGCAATGTGTATATGTTATATAGGATAGGATGTTATATTACTTGATGCTACTGTCTTGGCATAATGACAGTCCTCACTTTATTATTTTCACCAGGAGCTTGTTGGTCTTGTCAGTAGCCACTGGTGAGATGAGACTTTCTCCAGCTGTGTGAGCAGCTTGGCTCCAGCTCCTCTGTGTTGCTCAAATGTCTCATACTCTTGTGCCACCGTAGTGGCTGCGGCTGACTAGAGACGTAAGCGCTACGGATTAGAAGTCACAATGCTTTATTTTTTTTTTCCCATTTATGATTGTTTTCATTGAAATGTTTTCTTTCAATCAGTGGTGTAAACATTAACACGTTCAAGCTGCCAACTACAACCACAATCTTCCTGTTGTCAACGAAAGACTTTGAGACAGGGTTCTTTAGCTCAGCAGCAGTGGTAATGAGGCATGTTGATGCTTTTCCCCTAGAGGAATTAAACTAGCAACTTTGCTGAAAACACTGACTTTGTGATTGTTACAGCTTATAAGAATATATAAAGCTGAAAGCAATTACATAGATCTCGGATAAAGGCAGAAAAAATGTTTCCAAGAATTTTAATCTGTGCATTGCTTTCTAATTTGCAGGAAGTCCACGAGAGAAGATGTCTAGCTCATAACATCCATTGTAAATCAATTCAACAACATTCTTGGCGATGTCCAAGCTTGTTTGGCTGCTTCCGCTCCGTATTGCAGTCGTTACCAACAGTGTGCATTGTGTTTTTGGAAGTAGCTCTCTGCTTTTCTGGTACTGTAGTGATGAATTTTTTTTTTTTTGGGAATTCCAGGTCTCTCCCTAGTCTGCTCCAAGCTTTAGCTTGGAGAGCCCAACCGCCACAATTGATCCCAGCAGCTGGAGCGGCAGCGAGAGCCCTGCCGAGGACATGGAGAGGATGAGCGACTCGGCAGACAAGCCCGTAGACAATGATGCAGAGGGGGTGTGGAGCCCTGACATTGAACAGAGCTTCCAGGAGGCCCTGGCCATCTATCCTCCTTGTGGGCGCAGGAAAATCATCCTCTCCGATGAAGGAAAGATGTATGGTGAGTCTTTTTGCATGGATAAGTGTGAGTTTTCACATTCATTATTTATTTTATGAAATATGGAGCTAAAAGGGACAGTTGGAGATTTTGAGAACTTTCCTTTACATGCCGACACTTCTCATGTAATATGAAGTTAGTATCAACAGCTAATCAACAACAGGGAAACACCTACCTGGAATTTAGTCTAATTAAATATATCTCATTTCATCACTCCTTACAAAGGAATTAAGTGTCAAGGTGACAAGTTACAGGCAATTTATGGGGTGGAACTAATTCAGCTTAAACTTAAACCTTAATAAGACCACAGCCTGTTGAGTGTTTGTATGGATCAATTATCAGAGTATTTTCTAAATTGCTGCCCTTTTTAAAGGGAAAAACTTCAGTTCAGTTCTGGCTGCACTGAGCAATGTATGACTCTAACGGCAACTGTGACCATAGAGCCGTCACTCTGGTTCACAGAAGTGCAAGTTTATAAGTAAAGCAGCATGAACTATTAGTCAGTAGCAGATGGTACTATGGCTGCCACCAGCTGTGCCCCCTCTCCTCCCTCCACTTCCCCCCTGTTCCTGGCTGGCCTGGGTGATGTCATGGAAAGAGGGAATATTTTCTCTCTGCGGTGTTGGACCGTCTCACAGCCTGTCAGTGTCAAGTGAAAGCAGAAAGCTCCTCTGAGCATTCGCTTGCAGCTGTCATGTGACCCCTCTGGCCAAACAAAATGTAAATTCTAGGAGTTGCAGCGAATCCCCTCAGTTGCCACTACAAAGATGTGGGCTCAAACAACAGGACCCTCCCTACTGTCTCTCCCTCCAAATCCCTTATCCCCATACAGAGCGAGGCTGCCAGAGAAGCTGCCCCTCTGCTGTGGATTAAAGCATGAAAAATTGTTTTTCTAGAGTTATAAATGAGCAATACTAAGTGTAAGCCTCTTTCCTATTCAGGGGACATTCTCAGTATTATAACAATGTTCCTCTTTTTTAACGGTTTTCAGATTGAGATGTATTCTTTTTGACAAGTTATAGAAAATTTACACCAGTCCTTATTTTTAATTCCTCTTGTCAAATACTAAATTATATGATTTTAAATGTAAGTCGGTTAGAGTGAGAGAATTATTCTGACTGGCATGGATTTATCATAAACTGTCACAAAACACCACACAATGAACTTGGTCTAATAAAAAACTGCTCATAGCTTCATAACAAAGGGTCTTATTCAAAAACTGAAATGTTTTCTTTTGAAATTTTCCAACAAGGCTGTTGCTTAAGATAGATTACAAAACACCAGTAACAAACCCAAATAAATGTTTCGTTACTGTGGTGTCGTACCCACACCACCTTAAAATCTGCTGAGGCAACTGCAGGGTTGAATCGAGGTTCGTCCTGCCAGATGTGCTCCGTATCTGGTTACAGATGGCTTGCCAGTAGCTGAGAGTTCGGGCTGTGCCGTAGTCTAACTGAATCACAACTGTTTGTCACAGATGTAAAAAGATTTTTATGTGTAGATGCTGAAAAGGTTCGGCAGGGACGGCTACTGCATGGTAACATGTTGCAGAATTATGGCAGAAAACTGAGCTGAATGCCTCTGTTCACTTATTCACTGAAAAATGGTTGATTCCTTTGTTTTTGTGCTTGTTTTTTTAAATCAGAATACTGATGCAGGACCTGACTTTGGTCTTTTGTATTGGTGCATTTTCTAGTGGCATTGCTTGTTGTTCAGCTCTTCATCTATCTGCTGGTGCTTTTTGAAGCCAATTTGACTCTTTCCTAAAAGCAGTAAGATGCTTTGGGTTTTCTTTAAAAACAAAAAGGAATAAGAGTGAAGGGATTGTCCACTATTATATTGATCATGGGTGGAGTTGTTTTCACAGATTTAAAAAAAAA
>VOQJ01013047.1:63793-75015 GCA_015052665.1 Apistogramma diplotaenia
GTCCCTGCTCTTTTTTTTTTTTCTAAATGCAGACTGAATTTGTTTCCTGTCGATATGGGTGGAACACCCATGTTCTTATGAGGCCAGAACTGAGAAAGCCTGTGAGTTTTATGAGAGAGTGCTATGTGTAAATTATAGCATGTTAAGAGATTGCCATAATAATCACCTTCCACTGAATCAAGAAAGCGTTAATTTCTAACAAGTTAAAATCCAAAGCGTAATAAAAATACATCGCACATACTACAACAATAAAACCTTTTATGTGTGTGCAGTGTACTTCCTGTCACATAATTAGTGGCTAACTAAAACACATACATGCAGTGCCAGTTTATGAGAAGATGAAGCTCAAAGCGTTTCATTTTCGCCCACAGACATTGGGATGGTTTGTATATGTGAAACAGTGAGAGTGTGTAGGAGGAGAGGTTTCTATTGTTTCACAGAGAATGGCAGTAGTGTTTGTGATCATTGTGGCGTCACGCATGCAGTGTCTGGCCTTGAAGTCTTTCTTATGGACACTCATTTCCAGTGTGAGGGCCTAACAATGTAGGAAGTGAAAGCACTTGTACAAGCAGCTGGTAGACTGGAGTCAGATGTTATGATGAGCCGATATTATCTTGTGTCTTCCACAAGCGCTGAAAAGGCTTGAATACACCAGAGCTCTGACCTGGATTGTTACCACATGGACAGGAAAAAACTTGTAAATGTTGCTGCTGCACCTTCCTCAGGAAACACCTGCTAGGTCCGGCCAGATGCAGGCATTTTATATTTAGTTGTAATTGTTTAAGCTTGCATAACTGACATATTGAATTCTTGCCATATCAGTTGCGTGTGATTTTGTTCCTTTGAGATTATTCATCATAGAGGTTGTGTGTGTATAGTCTTTGACCTCTCAGCAAGGGCTAACATAATGCTAAACTGATAGCATGCTGTTTTCCCTCCAAAAAGGGCAATGGCAATTATTCTTTGAAGTCTCAGGTTCTCCTTCACTTGGCAAGCTGTGGTTTCCTATTGATATTTCAAGTAAAAGGCTTCATGCCCCTGCCTACTATTCCCAAAACCTGGGACAAATGCCTTCATATTGTTGGTTTAGTCTATTATGATGCTAATGCATGCCTGAGACCCTTGAGTCATCTATCACGGATGACAGGAAGGCTGGGGCCTTTGTGTTGGCTTACGACTCAGGCATACATGGAAACAAACACAACTGGGTGGAAGTCTAAATAACTAACTAACCTAAAAGGCTAATTCAAAGATTTGTACCTTTTTTTTAAAAATATTTTTTTTATTTTTAAACATTATATTGATATTTTTATAATCCATTAATCATTTGGTCAAATATACCCAACGCTTTTTCAAAAAGCCCAAGATGATGTCATCAGTTGTCTTATTTTGCCAACCACCAGTCTTAATCTGCCAGATATTTATTTGCAGAGTTAAAAATGGCAAAAGCTCACAATTTGACAAGCTGTGATTTTGAATGAGAATATTTAATAATCAATTATAAAAACAGATGCTATTGATTAGTAATTTTCTGTTTCACTTACTGCTGATCAACCAATTATTCACCGTAGCTTTGTGTCAAAATGTTCAAAGAAAGCACGTGGATAAGTTTCCTTTCCAAAAGCTATGAAGCACCTTAAAATCAAAGCGTGTAAAGATGCAGTTGCACTGAAAGAAGATTTCTATGATTTTTATTAATGTGATGCCCTTTGATAATCTACAGCCTTAATTTATGGTTAATAATATATATTCCTAATGTGCTGGTTGGTTTGTAGTGTTGCCTTCTGTTCTGTGAGTCTGCCCAGTCAGGGCCTAGCTAAACACAGACAATCGAGTGGTAGAAGTCACACACATGTGGGCAGTCTGCCGAATGCTTCCCTGCCAAGCCAGGCGCTGTCTCATGGCAAAGTGCTGGGCCAGATGTGACTGTGGTTGTGCCTGCATTAGAGGAGAAAAAAGTGCTGTTACAGGAAATGAAAGCTTTTAAAGAGAGGAAAGGGAAAAAAAACTGAAGAGAGCTGTAAACTATTGTACATGCTGCTTGTAATCAAACCAGTTAAAATGTTTAATATGCCATTACTTAAATTAGCTCTGGTGTTTACTTTATGCAGGTTAATAAAGATTATGGTAATGAATTCACTGGCAAACTTTTTTTTGTTCACATGCAGTAAAGATTCAGCACTGCTTTGCTTGTTACCACTGAACAGTTTTCATGAAAAATTACATAAAAGATGATAAAGCCATGTCAAATTCTTTTACAGTATAGATTTTTCCCTATATTATTTTGTTATGGTATAACTAGTTTTTAAATTAAGTAGGTTTGGTAGGTTCAAGAAGAATGATATACTAAAACTGAAGTTTTTTTTAAACTGAAGTTCATTCTTATTCTTTAAATTAGGACTTCATTAAGTAGATCTGATTCTGTATTATGTGTACCAGTAATCATAATTCCTCAGACCTCATGATTTGAGAAAAGCTTTTCAAATATTCTTCAAACAACTGGTCAGTTTACCACTTTGGTCAGTTGACAGAAAATTAATTTGCAACTGTTAAATTAATTATGTTACGTAAAGTTAATTATGCATTATAGTCAGAAGGACAGCTCAGGTTGAGCAGTTTGGAAGCAGTAGGAAGTCTATTCCCTCAGAACTGAAGGTTCTCTCTATACTTGCATTTTTAATATCAAGTTCATCAATCACAGCACTTGAAATCCATTCTAGCAATTTCAGTATACACTGCTTTGTTCAGTGGGATAAACCCTAAAATGTGATTATGTAAAGTAAAATTCTTACTTTTTCTTTATTTAAGATGTTTTCTATGTTTCTGGTTTTCTGTGAGGCACTTAGTATCAAAAGGCTGAAGGAGGAAATTGATTTTTGAAAATGAAATAATGTAACAATGTAGTGTAGTCATGTAATGCCTCTTAGAGCTCTTACATTTGATCTGACTAATACTTAAACACACTTATTCCAGAATTTGATGGTATGAATGCATTTTACACATAACTACAACTTCATTAGCAGAGATGAATGATTTTCTTCTGTCCTTAATTTTTTATGTCTCTAATGCTCATTGTGGACCAACACCTTAAATGTCCAGAAGTTAGTTTAATTATCCCCACAGATATCAACCTCAGATTATGACTTTTGACCCACAAGTCATTTTCTGTATGTGAATGTTCAGTGGGGGAAATAATTATTTAATCCTCTGTTGGAAGAGAGCACAGTTTCTAATTTTTATGGTAGTTTAATTTTAATAACAAGAGAATATGAACCAACAATCCAAAACACATGACATAAAATTGATATTCAAGTCACTGAGTGAAATAAGCAAAACATGACTCAGTCCTTGGTGGAGAATCCCTTGTTGGCAAGGACAGCAGTAAGACGTTTTTTGTTGTTGGTCACGGGGTTTTCACAGGACGGATTTTGGCCCACTGTGCTTTTTACAAACCCTTTAAAATCCTTTAGGTGTCTTGGCGGCCATTTGTCAACTTGTAGCTTCAGCTCCATCCACAGATATTCTATGGATTGAGGCCGTAGTGGCTTTTTGTTGAAAGTAGAGATTGACAGGAAAGATGGGGGAAGACAGAGCGACAATCTGGGACTCGAACCTGTGCTGGGTGCTTGTTGCCTCACGGCATATATGGTCGCCTGTTCTACCACTGAGCCACCCTGGCGCACTTGGTATGTTTTTGGGTGATTGTCATGTTGAAGACCCATCCATGACCCATCGTCAGTGTTTTTACTGAGGGATGGGGGTTCTCGTCCAAGATTTTATGGTACACGACCCCATCCGTTGGCCTCTCAATGCAAAGTCATCCTGTATCCTTAACAGAAAAACAGCCCCAAAACATAATGTTTCCGTGCTTGACTGTGGAGGTGGTGTTCTTTGGGTCATGCTCAGCATTTCTCTTCCTCCAAACAAGGCGGGTCGAGTTGATGCCAAAGAGCTCAGTTGTGGTTTCATCTGACCACAACACTTTCTCAAAAGCCTTCTCTGAATCATTTAGATGTTCACTGGCACAACTACCACAGAAATTCAGCAGAGAAACAAATAATTTCCACCACTGTGTATCAATATGTCACAGCTCTTTCTATGTGGTACCTAATCACTGTTGACAGGTAGTGCTTTCTGAAATGTGATCTAATAAGAGTTTCTTTCCCTGTTATGTTCATCCTGCAATGAATTTTACAATTGCAACATACAACATTAATTAAATAAAGCTTAAGTACTTAACTAAATTGTTAATTTATAGTTAAATAATCTTGAAGAGTTTTGATTGCACTGTTTTTCCACCGTATTCCAATTAAATTTAGCATCTCTTTAACCATAAGTGTAACTGTCATCTAAGAGTTTGTCTTTGTAAAAAAATTTTTTTTTCTGTTATAGAAAATGCCAGAAAACTGTATTAGAGTGCCTCACTGAACAGGACTTTAACATTTACTTTGAATCCTATTTCATATAAACTTGTGATATGTTTCTTGGTTTTCCAAGTTGAAGAGGAATTCATTCATTTTAACCACAATTGCTGTTATTATGGTTGTACTGTTTAAGTCTTTAAAAGTTGTTTTAGAAAGGGGTTTTTTATTTCTTTCTCTTGGCTCATAGTGAACTGTGACAATACACCCCATTGTTTTTCACAAAAAAGGGAGTCTGTCGTGGAAGTTCTGAGGGCCAAATTGGATTTCTGACGGAATAAGGAATCAGCTACTTGGGGACGATCCAGAGAAAGTTGAGCCGCCATCTCTTTGTGAGGCTTCTGCTGGAGTGCCATTCATAGGTGGCAGATCCTCCAGAGTCATTCAGATTCAGAGAGAAGGTTCACTCTGACCAGTTTTAGGGCTCCAGCTGCTGAACAGAACAAATCTGCTCAGTGGTAACACTATAAATATTTAATCCTTTTCTCATTGCTTTGATTGACAGGAATACCCCATAAAGAGTTAATGTCCTCAGCTCTCTCCCAGCTTTGATACAATGCCTTTACTTAACCCTTAGAGGCTGCCTTTCAAAACTAATAATACTAAGAACAAAATACAGGAAGCCAAACAGATAAAGAGATCTTCATCTCTGGCTGGTTCTATCAGTACTATTATCAGTAATAAGCAATAAGCTGATAAAAGATATGTCTTTAAATGTCAGTTTTAGTTGACATTTACCAAAGAAAAAAATCATAATTTAACTCATTAATAGTTATTTATGGCCTTCATAACTTCAATCTTCATTTTCTAAATAAAATGAATTGCTAATCTGACATGAAACAAATGCAGTCAAATGTTTCAAGTATTAAATCTTCTAATCTTCAGTATATATTCAAATGATCAATTCTCATAGTAGATGGGTTCTCTAAAACAGAAGAATCAGGCAGGAATCTTTATTGCCTTTACTTCCCTTAATGCATGTGAACTTACTGCAAATTAAATTAACATAAGAGGACTTCACTTAAACAGTTTATTAGCTTTGTAAAGTGGATTTAACAAATCAATGTTAGTGCTGTAAATTATTGAATCAGCATGTCCTCATCCTAAGAAAGTCCAACTTCTCTTTTATATATATTAATGTATTTTTGTGGAAAGCCTTTTTGTGTGTGGAAAATACTGTATCTGTTGAATTTCAGGCCTAAAAGTAGAGCTACATCTAAAATGTTTTAAATCCTAAATATGGATGGGCCACTTTTTTTTCTTTTTGCAATTGTTTTGCAGCACAAATACAGGCAAGGAAAAAAAAATGAACGGGGGCTAGCCAGGACCCACTGAGCTTTTTTTTTTTCCAGCCTGGTGAAAAGAATGAATAATTCAACAGTAAGCAAGCTTTCAGCTGGTCATTTGTGTGCTTTGATCTGGGAATCAGGAGTTTGCATGAATGCCTGTATTGTCATGTTGTGCTGCCACAGTGCGTGAATTATTGAAAATAGTGCAGGTCCCTGCTTTATCTGGTAAAGTTTACACGGCGGGCGCACTGGATAGACATGATGGAGGTGTAAATCCCTAGATGTTGTTAATGTGCAGAGTGAGGTCACACAGCAAGGGTTATTTGGGCCTCAGCTGCATAAATGTTCAGTATGAGGGTCAATCAACAAACTACAGATTGACATCACAAAGCTCCACTTAGCTAAACAACAAATTGTGATGGTGTGGCACACAGACAGGTGCTTCAAGTATTAAAGACTTTTTGTGGCTGAACAGCATTGGTATACTCTTTTATTTTGTTTTTATTTTTTTTTTAAACATTCACTGACCTTTAGTTTAGACAAATATGATTTATAATAATTGATACCTGAATGGTAGTGCTAAAACTGTCATTAATTTATTATTGTTTGTTCATTTATAGGAGTGACAATTTATAATTAAATTCGGTGTTGTCTTTGTAGGCAAAAAAAATTGAATCACTGAATCAGATTCTGAAAATATATTCAAAATTCTCTTTGTGGCAGAAATTTTTAAATACATAATTAAATCATTACAAAGATAATTTGTAAAATTATTGTAAAGTTATTGGCTGTAGCCTTACTGTATAGACATGCTAATTCAAATTTCCTAAACCAACTTTTTCATTTTTCTTTTGAAATTTTTTTTTAAACATTTAGCAGACTTGTTGGTGTCTTGCAAAATGAGGCTTCAACTTTGTTATTACAGGCTGGTAGGAAAAATGTCACTAACTTTCATAATGTGGATAAAGTTTCTACTAAATTATACACATTTCAACCTCTGCTCCTTCATATTTTGCAATCCCTGATGCCTTACTATTAGTAAATTGGCATTCCTTTCTGACTCCCTAAGATATGGCTGATTAGTACATCTGCAGGATGTTGTGGTCTTTTGTGTCGTAACAAAAATAAGGCCTTTAATTGATAATGGAGGAAAGGTAGAAAAATGTTTCATTATATTGAGGGTTTGGTGAATTTCATAGAGAACTCAAGCAGATCCATGGCATTGGTTAGCTACAGCTGG
This sequence comes from Apistogramma diplotaenia, assembly GCA_015052665.1. Lineage (NCBI taxonomy): Eukaryota > Metazoa > Chordata > Actinopteri > Cichliformes > Cichlidae > Apistogramma > Apistogramma diplotaenia. The sequence goes on from VOQJ01013047.1 coordinate 70,744, forward strand.
ACACATAATTAGAGTGCCTCCTTACCTATAATTTGTGTAATAGTTTTGGTTGGCGGCATGTTATTACCATATGAAAGGGCTAAGCAGGGGTCATGTGCATTGCTACAGCAATTAGAGCAGAGCTGAGGGCAGAAGAATGTTTGGGGCTGTTGTTAATTGGAAATCTCTACAAAGCTATGCTTCAATTATAATTTAGTCAGAGCAGCACTGTTTTAAGCCCAATGTATTCAGTTGCCATTATTTTCTGTAATAGTATGAACACCGAGGCCTGTTTCCTTTCAAAGCATGGGGCTTTGAAGAGAATGAGATTGAATTAGATTAATTTTAAAGGCCGTGCTGCTGCTGTGAGGGTTTTAAATTTATTTATTTTTTTAAATTCATGCTAATGTCACATGATGTTGTCATAGGGAAACTGGATCGGGTTTAGGGGGTGTACATATGTTGTCATGTTATAGAGTTATAACCCTGTTTATTTATTGTTAGCTATGGACAAAGCTGTACACCCATCAGATGAAGCTTTCAACAGTACAGTACAGTATTTATTGACTATCATGGTTTTTAACTCTATCAAACTCTGTCTTTTTTAATAGTGGCCCAAATCTTCATAAATTCTCTCTGTACAGCTTAACAGCATTTATTTATTATGTAGTATCCTTAAATGGGACTTTAAGTCAATTGCATTTTACACTGAATAGAATGAATGTGAAGTAGAAATCTCCAATCCACCCTACCATTAAAGTGTGCTTCTTAAATATTTTTAATTATAAACTACCATCATTTTTTTTGCTTGTTATTGATCCTAGAGTGTTTGATTTTTGCCAAAACCTAAAGTCAGATGCATTTTTTAATAAACATGCTCGTGTTTGATTGTTGGAAAAAAAAGGAAGCAAGGAAATTCTGCAGAGATTGGTTGGTTTTGTTTTCCAGTACATTCCTCTGAATTTCCTTGTTTCTCCAGGTCGAAATGAGCTGATAGCGAGATATATCAAGCTCCGGACTGGCAAGACGAGGACCCGAAAGCAGGTAAGCCGAGACGAGACATCTGTGTTACAGGAGTGTTGGAGGGCTGTCAAATATGAATGTGTGCAGACTGTTGTCTTTGTTTCTACAGGAGCGAGACAAAGCATGACAGAGAATAAGATCATGCTAAGACGATGCAGACAACTATAGTTAAAGGAAAATAAGCAAATTACTTACATCTTTTACATATTATCCTTTTATTTTAAATTCAACATTTAGTGTTCTGCAGTAAAGAAGCTGCACACGATAAATATAAGGTCAAACTGTCTTTTGATTAGAGTTGCCACAGTAGCTTAACAGAACAAATTCTTCCTTATGACTGTCAGGGAGCATTGTGTACTTCAATAGAAGACTTCATTAAAAGTTTCCCAAAGTTGGAAAATTACTGTGTTAGTCAATTAAATTGAGAATATAAAAAAGTGAGTGAAACATAATCTGATTTGATACAATAAGGAGCATAAAGATACAGTGAGTGCAGGTATTGTGGTTTTAATGGAAACATAAAAGCCTTAATGTGGTCCTATTTCCAAGAAGAAGGAAAAAAAGCAGAAAGCAACAATTGGCTAATTATTTAAATGCTATATTTAACTTGAAGTTAATATATGACACTATAAAGATTGATGCTCTTTATTTTATAAATTTTTTGGAATGCTTTGTGTTCACTTTGAATTTGATGCCAGCAACATGCTTCAAAACAGTCAGGCTAGTGGCATGTTTACCAGGTTTTCCATGACTTCCTCTTTTACCTGTGTTAGCTTTAATGGCTGATATGTGATCTCATCTTGAAGCTGGCAAGTCAGTGGCTGCAGGCTGGCCAGTTTAGCAGCCATACTCATTTTCCACAAAACAACGCTGTTGTAATGCAGACAGAATGTAGGGACTTCCTGAAAAATCTGTGCTTTAAACTGTGGGCTGCTTTAGTTCAGAAGACATGATATCTTTAATTCACTTCAAATTCTGTGGCGTTAAACAACAGGACAGTTTTCCTCCTCATTCACTTATCACCTAAATCCTGTTTATCTGTATATTTGGTTGGCATAGACACATGTTTGTGTTGAATGCCGTACTGCTTTCAGTTCAGTGGTATTCAGCTTGTGCCTTACGTACAGAGATTTCTCCAGATTCTCTGAATCTTTTAATGTACTGTGGAAATTAAATCCCCAAATTCTTAGCCATTTTTTGTTGGAATGGTTAAACCTTTCCCATCTTAATCTCTTTTAGTCATTTTACTAATAAGCATTGTGATTTTAAGAAGTTCCTTCAGGGCTGTGTGTTAATGCACACTACAGTTTGTTCAGTCTTTACTTCAGCTGTACTGACTTATTTGAAACATGTTGCTGACTTGAAATGCAAAACTAGTTCTGCAAGTTTTTTAAGCTTTAAAATTTTGCAGTTATCAAATAAATACAGTATTCATAATATTTGAAAGTTACATGTGTGTTTTTTTTTTACATTTTATGCAGAGGTTTGCTTAAACATGTCAATAATCCAGAATTCAGCATTCTTAGTGGTATTTAACACATGAATTAATGAACTGAAATAAATCAAAGATTGCTGTTGTTTATTGTCATTATTAATATTGCTATTACCCATCAATTTTTGTAACTGCTTATCCAACTTAGGGCTGTGGAGGCAAGGGCTATCTGAGCTGCCACAGGAGAAAAGGCAGTGTACACCCTGGAGGGGTTAATAGTTAATCACAGGGCTAAGAGAGACAGACAACCGCACACTTTTGGGTCCATACCCACAGTTGATTTTACTCCGTAGAATTAACCAGATAAATGAACAGTGGGAGGAAGGCAGAGTAATCGGAGGAAACCCGCACAGGGAGAACAAACTACAAAAAAAAAAAAGGCCCAATCTGAACTTTTTTTCTGTGATTTTTCAGCCAACTATTACAACGTTCTGGTGCAGCCACTGATTCAATGATGTAATTGTTAACACATTTGCTTAGCAGGCGAAAGGTTGCTGGTTCAATCGCAGCCGGAAATACAATATCCCCTTTGGGGTTGCGTCAGGAAGGGCATCCTGTGTAAAAACATGTGGCACTACCTGCTGTGGTGACCCCTTGTGGCAAGGGAGCAGCTGAAAGTAACATATTATTTCTGTCATTGTCTTCCTGATATTGAATTGCTCTAATGGTGCTTTAGTAACATTATGAAGCCCGCCGACCCTCCCTCTAAACAGGAACTTCCCTGCATGACTGCCGACTTGAATGACAGTGATAAACAAGCCGGTGTTTACAGTGACATTCGATCACCGTGCGTGAATTGATCAGTCTGGACCAGAAAGGCTGTGTGGTTTGTCTCTGTGTCTCCTTTCCTTGGCACAGAATTGGACAGAGTGAGGGTTGTTTACACAGAGCAACACCAATAAACACATTAGATGTTACTTCAGATTTCATGTACAGTATGTAATTTATTTATTTAGGCACTTGAGATGGTACCAAGTGTACTGTTTCATTTCAGCTTTATTGTGATTTTAAGTTGAATATCAATGGACAATCAAACATAAACAGAGCTACAACAATTTTCACCTAGTTGATATGAATATCATCCTAATACTGTACATTAAATAAACTAAAACCTCTAAATATTTAGCTCTTTTGCTCCAAAAAGTGCAAAAATGAGATGTGATTTCAATCAGTTGATTGATTGATTGTCACAGCTCTTTAGCACCAACTCAAATGAAAAATTGTGAATGTAAAGATTTATCAGCTGACGAAGAATTCGATAATATTTTTCTGTTATATCACTCAATTGCTGGAGTAGTACTCACCTTGGGTGTCATTTGCATGAATTGTGCCAGAGGAGAATTTAAATGTACCTCTCAAAGTTGTCATCAGGACACATTGCTTCTCTTTCAGACTGCTCCTGTTGAAGGTTTCATTTGTGAGTATAAAATAATTTTAAACTGTATAGGCGTTGCAGATAAACTTGGCTGGTGAAATGCCTTATGCAGCTCCCACAAGGATATTAGACTAGCCAATTTTCATTCAGCACACAGCAGATCACATCTGTGTGCTCTTAATGTGTGCTAAAGGGGCCTGCATCCTCCTTAATCAGTTCACTTAAGTGACGACGACACACGGCATAACACTTCATTGGCTGTTAGCTTGGTGTGTGGTTTGGAGATGCTTCTGTTATGCACCTTATCTCCCTGAAGTGTTTTTAAACAAAGACATGTGTGATCCACTTTGTACTTTTTTGGGGTTTTCCTGTTTTTTATTTTCCTTTTTCTCTTTTTTTTTTT
>VOQJ01013047.1:81587-93327 GCA_015052665.1 Apistogramma diplotaenia
ACTAACCCTGATTTTTATCCACATCCAAAAACAAAATTAAAAAAATTTAAAAAATTTGTAAAACCAACCCCCCCACCCACCCCTTCCCCCTCAAAAAAAAAAAAAAAACAGTCAAAGCATTCATCTTTAGTTTTATATTATCATTGTAATTTTATTGTAGTTCTCTTTGATGCAACAATATTTAGTGGTTTTCATGTAAGCAAACATGGTGAGCTTGTCTGCTAAATAGCTTTTGAGAAAACAAATGAGCTTTGCTTACTTGTGCCATCAGAATTTGAGTTTCTAGACTTTGGCTGAAGAAGTCTGCCGTTTCCGACTTTAATACAAATGAGGAGATCAGTTCATTTTGGGGGTTAGTGAAACATAAATGTTTATCACCTCATTTGTATGTGATAAAATGGGAAAGTTGCTCGAAACTGTTCAAACTGACAAATAAAAAAGCGATGTTGCAGAGGGTTATTTCTCATCATAGTGTTATCGCTCTAATCCTGGCTACCTTTCGCTTATTACAGTAATTACTTCAGGACCTTCACATCCGATCTGGCTTATTTTGCTTCAGTAAACCCCTATGACTTTCTGAATATTGACATGCAGTTCTGTTATACATAATTTTGATGGAGTTTTATGTAAGCTTCTATTACATTCAAACAACAAAGAAAAATAATATGACTTTAAATAGCTGCACCTTTTAAAAAACAAAAATTCAGGTATTATCCTCTAATATATATATTTGTTTACTCCTTCAGTACAACAAGCACCTGTTTGTACATATCGGGCAGACGAATCATTCCTACAGTGATGCGCTGCTGGAGTCGGTGGACATTCGTCAGATTTACGATAAATTTCCAGAAAAGAAAGGAGGACTGAAGGAGCTGTATGGAAAGGGCCCCCAGAATTCCTTCTTCCTGATAAAATTCTGGGTGAGTGTAATTTATAAGCCATGTTGATGTGTAGATGAGTGTCTGATAAAATTGCTTTGTTGCAGCTTGATTAGGCTCTTCATACATAAGTATTAATTTTGTAGTAACCTTTTGCGCATTGTGAAATGTTTGATCAAACAATCCTGTTTAGTAACAGTGTGTTCCGGTTGGTGCTTAGTGATTGGGTGTAATCAGTCTACACAGAGAAGATTGCTCTCAATGTTTGCAGAATGCACTCTGATATATTTGGACTTGCATAGCAGGAGAGCTTTTGATCAAAGCACCCACTAATTCAGTGTAATATCTCCAAACAATGGAGTGACCTGGTTGCACTCCTAATGGCTGTTTAAACATTGCATGCATTTCCTCCCTGATGCAAAATGCTAACTAGCGGCAGCAAACAAAGTAGGACCGTATGCACTTGGACCAAGTCCCTTCAAATTCCTTTTGAAGTGACCGACAAATTTAAATTTCAAATGAAAGGCAGAATCTGCACAATAATGAATGTATAACTGCTTTGCTTAATGAAGGAGGAGAATGTTGTAGGAGGACGTCTCCCCTTTTTTGTGTCCATAATGAACAGGATGTGCAGGGCACAGAGAGGCTGCCCTCCAGGAGCAGACCCGTTCAACCTTGTAAATCAGTCTTTTAACGTAACTTCATTTAATCCTCTTTAGAATCTTTCTTCCAATATGGGCACATTAACATGCTTATTCAGATGTGGCCGAGATCTTCTAATTTGATATGGGATGTGCATGGAAAGGCTCAGCAACTCTGATCAGACAGACATGTGCCGTTTTAAAAATCTATATGACATACATGCATACATCTATAGTATGCAATTATGGTGTCATAAATTACCATACTTAATTATTATATAATCTAAAGAAGATTAATACTGTTGCATGGTACTATTACTGCCAGTAAAAGTTAATTTATGTATCATATACTGTACAAAGGGCCACATGGTGGTGCAGTTTCTAGCACTGTTGCCTCAGCAAGAAGGTCTTGGGTTTGAATCCACCAGCTGGCTGGGGTCTTTCAGTGTTTGCGTGCTCTTCCTGTGCTCGCGTTGGTTCTCTTCAGGTACCCCTGCTTCTTCCCACAGTCCAAAGGCAAGCATGTTATGTTAAGTGATGAATCTAAATAGGCTGCAGACCATGACCTTGAATTGGAAAAGCAGAAAGAAAATGATGGATGTACAATATAAAGGGGCTGTTTGTGATGGTATACCAGGTAAGCAGCTGGTAAGCAGCTACTGGATCATCTAATAACAAAGGAGCCAATATATTTTACCTCAGTATTGGTTGAGACCAAAAATGGAGCTAAAGCACAATGTTGGTCCCCTTTCCTTGTGTATAAGAAGAAGAGAGTAGACATTCTAGTTTCTGAGCAGTCAGTCAAAAGTGCATGTTGAGAGTGCACAATGGAGAAAAGTACTAAGAGCTTTCTGTTTCTCTGTAACTGCTGGGAATGGCGTATAAAAAGAATATGTAATTGTTGAATTGTGAGTCAGCTTCTAATGCTTAAGAGTTAGAAGTGCAATTGTACTTTTAATCCAGACAACTCAACATATTTAATGTATTTTTGTTTATCCACATCAGAAAAGTTCTTCCATTTCTTATGTGCATGCCATTGTGGAGAAAGGCGCTCTTTATTTTGGCACTGAATCAGTGCAAATGCATTTTATTGTGAGCAATAGCAACCTAGAATTGTTATGCATTTGTGTCACTCACTGCTTTTACAGAAATGCCAAAACTTGCTTTAAAATCATTTAGAAACATTGTTACTGATACATAGTTTTTCCTTGAAATTGACATTTTACAAGTTCATGTACAGCACCTTGGCTCTAATTATTTAAGAATTAAAAGGTTATTGGTATAAAAACGTTTTTTTTTATTTTATATGGGTGTGTTCTATTTTATTTTTGATAGTGTATATATTTTTAAATTCCCAAATTTTCAGTTTTCAGCATCAGAATATCATTTAAAAGCACAATTTTAATTGAGGTTTTGGATGCATTAAATATTTATCTGTTTTCTATTTTTCCCATGGATTGACCGGAATATTAACATTTTAGCCAAGCTTGAAATAACAAAATGCAGCTTCTCTGACTTATTTTTTTCCTCACTTAAGTGTCTTTCTGTATTCATGCATGCAAGGATTTGTCTTATTCTAAGTAAAAGCAGCAACCTTTTATACTTATATACATTTCATTTCTTTAGAAAACAAATTTTAACAGTATTTATCTCTCTCGTTTCAAATCACTTCTGTAAATGGGCACCGTAACAAAATTAAACAGTTCATTGGTGGTCAGGGTTTTTTTTCTTCCTCTGCCTCAGGCTGACTTAAACTGCAACATTCAAGATGATACCGGATCTTTCTACGGCGTCACCAGTCAGTATGAGAGTCCAGAGAACATGACCATCACATGTTCAACAAAAGTTTGCTCCTTTGGCAAGCAGGTTGTGGAGAAAGTCGAGGTATGAACTCGGAGAAAAGGCTAAGATGTGAATACAAATCAGGATATTTACTGTGCTTTTTTGTGTAACTTTTGTTATGTGCATGCTTTTTCTTCTTCCCCTCAGACTGAATATGCACGCTTCGAAAATGGACGTTTTGTCTACCGGATAAGTCGATCCCCCATGTGTGAATACATGATCAACTTTATCCATAAGCTAAAACATCTGCCAGAGAAGTATATGATGAACAGTGTGCTGGAAAACTTCACTATCTTATTGGTAAGCATCTCACTGACCTGAGTGGGCCGCGTTTCTCTCAGGGAGGGGTTTTCTCTTTGCTGTCAGGATGTACTGGTGTACAGCTGGCTTTAAAAAAAAATATAAATAAAAAAAAAACCTCAGGGAGGGGTGCCGGGCCTTGAGACGTGTTCCTCTGACGGGATTCACATTCCTCTCATTCCGCAGAGGATGAAACACAGTGAGAGCACCCTCATTATCTGCAGGGGGAAAGGGAGGATAAGAGAGGGCAGGAAACCCTGTTATTGGCCATCACATGGGGTCTTAAAGTGTCATTCACCACTACTGAGAAAGCAAAAAGTAAATTAAAAGGCTGACACAGATCCATACCCCCCAGCCAGTGGTGTGTGGAAGCACAATGGCGGCAGCCCCCCGCCACCAAAACAAAAAAAAAAATTCTTAATGTGTTAATCTTTAAATAAATTCATGTGTCGTCTTAAATTTATAACACATTAACTGCACGTAGAAATAATTAAGAATTATACAGTATGAAGCATGAGAGTGGCAGAAGTTCCCAGGGGTTCAAATATTCAGTGTGTAATTTTCCTCTCCTACTTCTTGCTGAGTAGAAATCCAACTTTCCTGATGTTATTTTCATCTTTCATATTTTTCCATTGTTGCAAATTCCATGCCCAGGGTGAATGCAAAGTAAATCTAATGTAGCGAAGATGGTAGTTGAATAGATTTTGACGACTTCAACACGGGTTTGTTGCTCTCTTGTTCCATTTTGACATGTGCAGCTCAAGGGATGGCTGGATGGTGTGCTCGGTTTTTATTGATTCTCTTTGGTATTTACATTTATGCTGTTAGATGTTAAGAAATTCTGCTGTGCACATTGTTCCCTCTTAAATAACATGTTTACCATCTAAGATGAGTTGATATCGGGACTCAAGGTCCAGGAGCTAGATGTATAAAGTGTGCACAAAAGACAAATTAATTCTCTTTTAGAAGCTGGTGTTTATGTGCTAAGGTCCCTACATTTCAACACCAGTTATTTCTATATAATAAGATGGAAGGGGGGGTGGAGGGGGTGAGACACAACATAATAAAACCTTGTTTGCTAGCCAGTTTCACAGACTTCTCATGAATTTTCTATTTTGAAGTGCAAACTCTGCTTTAATGTTACCAAAAACACTTTATGACTGATTCTTTTTCTGCCAGTTAATAGTTTTTGTGTGATAATGATAACGGTGCTCTAACATAGACTGCTTGCTCAAAAGGTGGTGTCGTTCACTGAACCACTCTCCATGAATGATGGTATTATTACTGTATCTTGAAATATTGCATTGTTATACCGGCAACTGACTTGAGCATCGAAGAATATCCCATTTCTTTGCCTTAAGAAACTGATCGGGTTGCTTTTGCAGCTTGCTTTGGGTCGTTATCCATCTGCACTGTGACACCCTGTCTGATCAGGATTGCGGCATCTGTCTGAATCTGAGCGGAGAGGATAGCCCTGTACACGTCACAGGTCATCCTGCTGCTTCTATTAGCAGTCACATCAGCAATAAACACCAGTGACCCAGTTCCACTGGCAGCCATACATGCCCGTGCCATGACACTGCCTCCATCATGCTAGTCAAATGATGTAGTGTGCTTCAGATCATGAGCTGTTTCTCTGCTCCTCACTTCATTCTGCTACAAGTCAACCCTGGTTTCATCTGTCCTTTTTTATCTTCTACACCTCGACAGTGATTCTCCTGCCTCCTCGAGTGTTCTTGGTTTGATGTTGTGAAGTTGTTTTTCTTAAACGGAGGAATAATTCTGTGATCATGCACTTTAGTTGTCGTCTGTGAGGTGTTTTGGTGTTGCTGAGCTGGCCACTACATGTCCTCCTCTTTAACAGTGCACCAGATTGTTACCAGGCTAATGATGGCTTCCTTCACTTGCAGTTACTTCTCTTTGGGCCTCAGATTTAAAATTACATTAAAATTGCAATAACAGTTATAACATACAAATTCAACACTTTGAGTCAGCTTCAGATATTGTAACTTGGCTCCCATCAAACGTAGTTCCATGACCGCTGGATATGCCTTTCAATAGTGAGAAGCTGTTCACTTCATCAGTTAATTAAATAACCTGCTGCCAGCTGAAACACATTAATCACTGCAGTAATTATCCAATGAAAGGCTCTTACTTAAGTAAATCCAGGTGGTGACTTTTTTTGGCCTTCTTTTTGGTATGACAGCTTTTTTTTTTTAAATGTTTTTCTCCTCATCCATCCAAGGATCCATGGCTAACAGCAGAGTGTGGTGGGCTACAAAGGAAATAATTCAGCATTGCCAGGGTTTCTTTGCATTAGCTGGCTTGACCACTAGACATGACGGGTATCACGAAGGTGGTTTCACTGACTCTTCTGCACAAAATTATCCCCAAGAGTGCAGCCGATCAGAAACATCAGATGATGATGATGATGATTAAGAATCCATAAATAACAAAACAGTAAAAATACAGCACTGTTGCAAATAAACCCGAAAATTAACACTGCAGAAAAGCTTTAATCTTGGGATTTGGCACGGAGACTGCTAGAATAAACATTTTAATTTGATTAAGTTAATTATATTAATGCGACGTGCGCTCTCAGAGCTGCTGTTTGTATCTCTAAGACTTTAAACTGCATACATTAAATGTTATCCCACAGCCTAACAGAGGAGAGGTGGAAATCGCTTTAGTTTGTCAGCAGGTCAAAGCGAAATGAATTCTTGTTGTGTGTTCTCTGTTCAAGTAACTGCAATTACAGCAGTCTGAAAGAGACCTGGCAGCGGATTAGAGTCAAGTATAAAAATTCTGTGTCATCAAATGAATACATGCACATTCCACTGACACAATACTGCTGTAAGTTTACACCACTTCATTGCTGATGTTAGTAATGTACGTCTTAACAAGCTGCACATACAGTATAATCATAATTCCCCCAGCAGAGAATCTGTATTAACACTTATGCTGAAAATGAAAAAAAAATTGTGAAAATGTGGCTCTTGCAGCTCTTTTAGACGAAAACGGAACATTTTACCAGGCCGACACACAGCTTATGAATTCTGACAAGAAACATGCACGTATCTGTCATTTTGCTCACATACAGTAGTTTCACTTCCACATCTTCAAACCTCCTCTGCAGCATTCATTTCTCCTCTAAAGTAACCGTTTTGTCTTGCAGGTGGTGACAAACAGGGACACCCAGGAGACGCTGCTATGTATGGCGTGTGTGTTTGAAGTTTCGAACAGTGAACACGGCGCGCAGCATCATATCTACAGACTGGTAAAGGAATGAAACAGCTTAGAGTCCCTCCTTTTCATAGACTTACCAACCTCAAAACAAAGTGGCAGTGCCTCTACATGAAAGTCATACCTACAATGCTCTTTGGTCAAGGTCGGGTGGAGTCCGTCGTTATGAATCTGTTTTAATATAAGTGTTTGTTATTCGACTGCAGCTGTGAATTGCGGTACAGTTGTTTTAATGTTTGAATATGGGAACTTTAAATATGTTGGTCTCTGTCGGGTGTAAGTGTGGCCATCCTTATAAAAAAAAAAAATTACTGGATACATTTGGTAAGAAAATGTGTGTCGTATTCTTCTGCTTTGTTATGTGGACTAAGGAAAAAAAAAAAAAGGACGTGGGCCCTTTTTTTCTATCAGCAGCCTGGTGTGGTCTGTGTAATATGTTTGAGGGTGTTTCGTATGTCTGTACTTCATAATCTGTGAGCATACATACTGTAGATATACAGACATGCACACACAGCCAATAAACTTTCCAAAGAAACAGAACATTATATGTACAGTAGCTGAAAGCAAGTGGTTGTGAATGTTGCAAAATTACTATTTCTTTAAAAAAAACAAAACTGATCTTTCAGTAATATTTATCCCTGTTGAAGCACTCCAAGTCTCAGACACCAACCACACAATGAATGCACTGTGAAACATTTTTGCCTGCATCCGCTCCGTAAATGTAGGAAGTCTTACCGCATTCTAAGCATTTCAGTGCTGCAAACAAATCGTTTATCTGACAATGGGCAGGAGAATTTTCTTTTTTCTTTTTGGTAGGTGAAAGTATTGCTAAAATTACTCTAATCGGACTCTTATCTGGTCCAAAAGCACTTTTTTCCCCCTTCCTGTGCTTGCCTTAGTGATGTTTGCTTTTGTTCTGCTAATTTTGTGGTTTTAAAACAGCAATTTAACTTACCCCGACACTACAAATCACTTGTCGACAGCACGCCTCGTTCAGCATGCTGTGGCCTTGCCCACTCCCCTCCCGAAAGACTTCTCCCCCCTCTGGAACTCCAAGCCAGAGTGGGGCAGCCTTTGTGGTCACACTATGTTCACATGTTTCTGTGGCCTACACTAATTGCCGAGCCTTAAACACGTACGTACAAGTTGTATGTGAACTCCAAAAGATGCCACTAAAACTGTGATCTCTACATTGTGTTTGCAGTGTGTTTAAAAAAAAAAAATCACAATTCAACCTGCCAAAGCGTAAGTGTACAGTGCCTTAGAGTATACTCTGACATTACCCTACATTTACCCTGTTTTCTAACTCTAAAATGAGTTTTGTGGATGAAATGAGCAGAAATAACTTATAGATCTATTATTTGGTGCACATTCACATAGTTCTCAAAATTGGTACACTCCTAGAAATGCAGTTTTTGTTGTTTTTAAAGAGGCAGTACACTCACATAACAGTATGTTTGCAAATCTGAGCTCAGAAACATTTTGTTTTCCCTCTAATGCTGTGTATGTTCCTAAAATATCAGCCCTTTTTATTTTCCTTTTCTAAGAGTGTACTAGAAAAAGACTGACTGCCTTTCCTGTCGCAGAAGACCAAAAATACAGAGATACAGTTAATTATTGTTGTGCCCTGCATGGTAGCAAGGAAGTGCCTTTGGTTCAGATTTTCCAGCTTCAAAACGATCAAACAGAAATTAAAAATTTAACGTTGCTAGACCAAAAAAACCCCAAAAAAACAAAAAAAAAAAAAACCTGAAACAAAATGAGACATAAGTGAAACAAATCACCGCATTGCCTTTCAAAGGACTGTAATGACAGCAGGGGAACATGGTGACTAAGAAGAAAAAATAAATGATATTCATTTTTATTACATTGTAAATTGATTGCTCAAATCCAACTGTTTCTTCGCTTGAGGTTAAAGACTTTGTCTGAGATTGAACGGCCGCTGACTGCATGCAGGATGTCAACTGAAAAACACTGAAGCTGTCTGCTTCGTGCACACTTGCAGGTTCAAGTGTTTCTGTTTAGTTTATAAAAAAAAAAAGGGTCTTTTTTTTTTTTCTTTTATTTTGGAAGTGTTAGGCTTTTTCTTTCCCATGGTTACACATGACTTTCACAATGTCACAGCTGTGATGTCTACAAGGCAGGGACCGACACGAGCTTTTATCCATTTAGAAGAGAAAAAAAAAGTGAATGTTTATTTAATATTAATTCTACAGTACAAACTCTAAGATGAAACTTTTATGTGTTTAAATCTGTATACTTTCATTGTAAGGACCATACTTACTCAAACATTTACTATTTCTTACAGAAATTATATTCATCTAAAGTAGTTTAATCAAGAAAGCTCTAAATAATTGCAGACAATGTCTCTTGTGGATGCAGATAAGGTTAAATCATTCAGTATTTTGCCACAGTCCTGTGGACACTGTGGACCTTTTTCCTTCTTCTTACGTTTACCCTGTGTATCTGTTCACATTTATTGATTACATAGTTAGATGTTCCTGTTTTCTTATTGTACTTGTATACAGTTGTACTTGGTTTTGTGATGGCACTCTGTATATTGCAAGCCCAGTGAGATGGTAATGATGTTACTGCTGCACTGCTGGTACATTTTTACATTTGAACACTAAAACAGCAGGACTGACGCCTTTTGATGGCACGAATGTCTGGTGGACCATTTGAACAGAAAGTGGACACACGCATACAGAATCGAAGTCAAGGAATCATGTCTCACAAGCATATCAGCTTTCGCTAAGAGTAGGTACTGGTACCTTTCCTGTTTTGACCGTTTCACACGGTGGCTTTAAAGTGATTCTTGACATAGCTCATCATATAAATTTATAAACTGTGTCATTCACACGTTTGGGTTTTCGTGTGCAGATTTTTTCCCCCTCCCTTTGTAAAAAGGTGCTTTGTATAAAATTATATCTTGGCTTTTCTTGGTACAGATGTGGTCTCTTCACGTCCATCACAGTAAAGTGTTGGAGCAAACGAGAGAAAAGAAGCTCTGCTCTGTTTGTGTTCTGCATATGGTCTTGTCTTTGCTCCGTAACATTATGATGCCTTCTCGACAATAGATATTTTGTAGCTTTCTAGATACTTTGTATGTACACAATATTGAAGTTAAATAAATCTGAAAAAATGTTGCTTCCTTTTATTTTTCTTGCTTGGATCAGTGCTGCGTGGATGATCCCGAGACGGCAAAAGCCTCGCATCAACAGCAGATGGCGCCTGTCACTTGCTGTCCGGGCCGTCTCCCCGGTTCACATGTGAGGGAACATGATTTAATGCTGTAGTAGCAGATATCCCCACCAGAGGGAGACACTGTTTGATGAAAGGACATTCATTGAGACGTCTGTTTTCAGTTCAGCCCATAAATCGGAGGTTCTCAAGCTCATTTCCTGCATGCCCACGTCAGAAGCTAGTAACAGTTCAGCCTCATTCCCCACAAATCCTGTAAGTCTAACTATTAAAGGATCCAAGTTGGATTTCAGTGAAATAATGGTCAGCACAGTTGCATCATTAAAGTGTGTTTTATTTATTTTGCCTCTAAAACTTGATTTATTCATGCAATTTCCAATCCATATTTCCCCCGGTCCCCTGGGCCTACTCTATTGTGGTGACCTCGCAGTTTGAAAACCAATGCTTGAGTAAACTGACCTATATATTGTTACTAAAATAGATACTAAATTGTGAGGACAAACTACTGCTAAATGGTTAAATGAACACTAGTGCCCATGAGTCGAGAAAATTAATATTAGTGTGTAAAAGCATCACCATGTGGATGCTTTACACTTTAAGCCAGAATATTCAGGATTAAAGATTTTATGTGGGCTGGAACTAATTTGGGGAACTGCATGCTAATATATGTGCAGATGACTTTGCAGTTTAATGTGGAGAGGTGAAGCTTCACAGACTACTGGACGAACATCCTAATCGATGAATACCAGGCATGTGCTGTTGCATTACATTTTCTATTTTACTGATAAAGCTTCTTTAATCTTCATACAGCAGTACTGACGACCCAGCAGAGATGGAGGTAAATGCATCTGTCAGAAATCTCCTGGCAGCGTAGCTGAATACTCAATTATTCTCTTGCTTTGCAAAGTACGAGTTCAAGATTGGGCAAGGCTAACACTTGAAAGCACTGAATGAGAAGAATAAACATAACTGAGTAAAAGCCGAGAGGGTCAAAACTATGAATTTAAGCAAAGCACCTCAAGTCTCCAATATCTGTGCCCCCTCAATCATATCAACAAGAGCACAGTGACCCTGAACATTCAGATCACTGAATGCCAAGTGTGATCCATCAGAAGCAGATGACAGTCCACTCATCTCTGAACTATCCAGGAAGGAGCATTTCTGTGTCTGTCTGGCTGACTTATATCCTTTTGTCTCAGTTTGTATATCAGTATTTCATCACTTTGAACCACAGTTCACAGAATTATGATGTGTGGCTGTATCAGAAGGATGACGATAATCAGAAGTAAGTACTGGAAAACCAAAGAAATGGGAAATCAGCTTTTAAAAAATCTGTTTAATGCTTGAAAAAGACTTCAGAACACATGCAGGTAAATTGTCTAGCTGCCAGATGCCACACAAGAATTAACAGTAAAAATATACACTATCTTATACTGCACACTTGGCAGTAATGCGGCATGTCCTGTTGCGGTGTGGATACAATGATCATTCTAACACTATGAGCCTTGAAGTTGCCGCAGAATCGATTAATTAAAAAAAGCTGGTCGTTATTACTAAATTCACCAAGGCTCCAGGTGGAGCTCATCTCAGCAAAAAAAAAAAAAAACAGCACAGCATGGAGGCGTTGGGGAGGCA
>VOQJ01013048.1:29359-45815 GCA_015052665.1 Apistogramma diplotaenia
TATAGTTATTATTTGCTATTAACCATCACAAAAGCATCATCAAGCAGACACACAAGTTTCTCACTGAGATCCCGTTACTATGATGATAATCAAAGTTTGAAGAATTACATTTTCATGACATGGACGGTTTGTACACAGTGGAATACAAAGACAGGCATTAATGCACTGGCACAGATTTCCATGTTTCTGCTATAAGCGCATACAATCATTTGTTCACACCTGTAAATTCGTACAATTCTCTTTCCGCCTCTTTGCGTATCCTGCATGGACACATTTCACACCGCAGCAGATGTTTCCTGTTGCGCTGTGTGAGAGAAATTTCATGTTTCTCTTGGAATACGAGCAACAGATGGTGAGAACAGAACAGGAAAGAGAGAAAGGTGTGTTGATAGATAACACACTGAATTGTGCCACCATGCAGAAACGTGCATTTTTGAGCTGTCTTTGTTACTTGGACAGAAAGTGATCATACTTTCTCAGGTAAGGTTTTTTTTTAGTTACGTTGTACTTACTTTGTTGTCCTGGCTCAGATTTAGTAAGGCAAGTTGTGCACATTTAACTGCTACATTTACAAAACATTGAGCCTACAATTTATCGAGCGTCTAATACCGTGATATTTTATAGCAACAATAATTTTGACACTCAAACACTGAATATTTACAGTAAATAAATCAGAGGTGTCAAACATAAGGCCCGGGGG
The DNA here is from genome assembly GCA_015052665.1 of Apistogramma diplotaenia. Lineage (NCBI taxonomy): Eukaryota > Metazoa > Chordata > Actinopteri > Cichliformes > Cichlidae > Apistogramma > Apistogramma diplotaenia. The sequence goes on from VOQJ01013048.1 coordinate 30,060, forward strand.
CCAGAACCGGCCCCCCCAAAGACTCCAATCTGGCCTGCATCTCTGGGATTCAATGTGCAGTTGAACTTCTGTGCAGACACAAAAAGAGGTATCGCTGGTCTGGCCCCCTGAAGATTAAAGTGAGCTGCATGTGGCCCACAGTGCAAAACGAGTTTGACACCCCTGAAATAAATAAAAGCTTAGTTAATCATTGAATATCTTTTACTGCTATCTAGCAAAATTGCTAACGTAATGATCAACCTGAGCGTTAGCTAGCTAGCTAGCTAGCATGACCGTCCCCATCCGCTCTCTTGTGTTATACGTTAGCTAAAAAGTATTTGGTGATCCAACTAGATGACAAAATTTAATTATGTCCAGATTTTCAGTTCAATCCCAAAATAGGAGAGAAAATGCATTTTAAATTCTTTCTTTTCTGAATGACATAATCAAATGCTGTAGCGCTTTCTGCAGTTGCCTAACGCAATATTAGCAGCCTCTGGTATTTTATCCTCTGAGCTAGTTTCAGAGTTCACTGGTGTTTTCGCACAGCTTCTGTTTGAGCGCGTGACGTCAAGGTTTTCCTTTCTTATCCTTCCACGATGTGAGCAGACACATCGTGGAAGAAAAACCCAATTTTGCTTAACTTAAGCCCTCTTTCTTCTGAACTACCCTCACTTCCTTTTCAAATCAGTGGGAATAAAGATTATGTCGAGGTTGCTGGATGTTACTAAAAGGTTTCAGTCTGAGTGAATGATATGTGCTTTTATTTTAGAGATTAAGATTTGGTGAGTCATCAAATCTGTTCTCAATTCTATGAAAAAATGTCTTCATTCCTCTGTATCTTCCACCTGCTTTATCTTTTTAACGTTTCTTAATTTTCAATAGGCTTTCTGAAAAGTCTCCTCTTTCTTTATGCCCCATCTTTAACAATCTATTTTTATTATCTGTTACATCCATTGATATTTATTCATATTATTCATCACCCCCTCAGATCTGTTTATCTGTCTTTCTATATTGCCCTTACTTAACCCAACTAAAGGTATAGATCTGATGATTAAAAAGGTCACCACCCACTGTGATGGCAATAAATTTAACACCTTACAGGAAACACCACACACACACACGATAAATTAAAAGGAGCGGCGTGAGATTAAAAGGCAATCTTGGTCATGAACATACAATAAAATACAAATGTGAAAGGTCAGGTTTCGCTTGACTCCCTCAGCTGCCTGACATAAATAACAGTGACAATGACAGGTCTCTTTTACCTCTTTTCCACAGATGTGGTGCTTATGCAGAGCCAGTTCTGCCTCTGAGAATCAGCTTACATCATTATGGATCGTTATCAACTGGAAGATGGGGTCGTTTTGCAGTTGCCCCTGCAATGTCTGTAATGTCTCCAACTTTGGGACAAGTGAGGCGATGGTGCTTTACCAGTGTTTTTTGTTGTTGTTGTGGAAAACACATGGAGCCAGTTTTAGTTAAGGTGCTGGCACTGCATCAGTGGGAAAGAGGTAATTGTAGAAATGTAGACATGGATCACAGGTGCAAAGCTTGTGATCTGCAGTAACAGACTGTATATAACATTTTGGACAATGTGAAGTTTGTGAAGTCCAGTTTTGAAGCATCAACTTTAGCCTTGTTTTTTTTTTTTTTTAAACCACCCATCACTGAGAAACAGGACACTGCATCATCGTCAGGGTTACACTAAAGAGAATTCTGCTACATTATATCAAAGTTCTGTTTTAACACTTTACACTAATTGAGACCAGAAATTCATTGAGAAAATTAGAAAGTTTAAGGGTTGTCTTTCGAGGCTAAGTCCACCTTCTATATATCTTCTTATCTTTGTCCTTAGAACCTTTTGGCAACCATACTAGTAGACCTCTAAGGCAATGCTTAGCCGCAGTGCTAAATGAGTATGTGATGTTAATATTATAAAGGCTAACCATTTTGAAATATTTTCCCAAAGTTGGCAGTGGTTAGCATTTTCCTGTCACAACAACCTGGTTTGAACATCCTGGCTGGGTGTGCACTGCATCCTCTGAGGACAATGAAAGCTTGAATCATTGTAAATGTAATCAGTCCGGTAGCTTTTGAGATATTTCAGTGTGGACAGCATCAGTGGACCTGCATGCAGCTGGACTGATGTTACCATCTGCCTCTAGAAGACATGCTGAGATGTTGCTGAGTTCTTTGGAATAAATAATTTTCCTCTCTGCATGTTTTTAGTCAGACAAATCTTTCTGGCTCACCTTGCCACTTTCTCGTAGGGAGCTTCCTCATTGCAGAGGGTTTTCTTTCATGTACACTTCCTTGTAAAGTACTATGCATCATCTTTGTGTGCTGAGCTGTAGCTTGAGGCATCCATTCTCAAATATTTGGTTGCTTTGTTAGCTCTGTTTTGTCTTTAGTATTTGTTTATGTTAACTTCAGTCAAACTTTTCTTAAACTGAGAGATAATCTGGATTTAACTGTTTCTCTAAGTAAGATAACCATTAAGGTATCATACTTGATTTAAATAAATAACAGATAACAGAGGGCTGTCAGCACAGGAGACAAAATAACTGATAAGAATTTGAGGAGGACGAGGACACTGAAGCTGTGTGTGATTCTCATCTGTGACTGTGCGAAATTCAAAGCAGAGAGGGAACAAAAGCAAATGATTTCATTCGTTGTTTATCAGAAGATCGCAGATGAACTTCCAGTTAGTGGAGCAAATTGGCGAATAGAAAACATCTAAACTGGAAGCAGGAGAAACCATGTAGGCATTAAAAAAAATTTAATAATCAGTGCCACTTCTGTCTGTCATGTGTGTGTGTTTGTGTGTGTGTGTGGTAATGCTGTGATACCATCGCAGATACAGGAAGTAGGAAGGCTATCTGGTGAAGTTGGTTTCCTGTTGTGGTTTTTCACTTCTGTTGCCGATGTCGAATGAGTTCGCAAAGAATTCACGTTGTCACATCACAGGAAGAAGAAGAAGGGCTCGATAACAAGTAAAATGCCTGCATACAAACCTACGTTAGCATGTTATGAGCTTAGATAGATGTGCTTAAAATATCTACATATTGTTTAATTGAGTAACTTTGCATGATTTACAGCTCAAAATAAGCCTTATTTGTTTTCAACTGGGCATTAGTTCAAAACAAGTTGTTTTACCTCCTCTCTTCAAGCCAGTTTTCTTCTGATTGGCTAGCCCTCACAAAACAGAGGCTTTAAACAGAAGGTAGGGGCGTGGCTTCAGTCAGAGCCTAGTGCCAGACGTGACCATATTAGGGCTATGTCCCCTCTGTCACATCATACTAAGCCAAGAGTAGAAAAATTGTCTGAAGCCTTCCCTTTTGGCTTGAACAGATTATTTGTCTGTACTTAAACCGCTTCATTTAAAACTCCTCTACTGCTGGAGGTTTCTTCCTGTTAAAAGGGAGTTTTTCCTTCCCGCTGTCACCAAATGCTTGCTCATAGGGGTCATTTTGACTGTTGGGTTTTCTCTGTAATTATTGTAGGGTCTTTACCTTATAATAAAAAGCGCCGTGAGGTGATTGTTTGCTGTGATTTGGTGCTGAATAAATAAAATTTAATTGAATAGTATCTGACACAAAAATTATTTTCTTCATTAAACAATTTCTGTAGTTTTTGCTACATGATTAGTGTTCACATGCATGTATTTTATTTTGCTGCTTATTTTAAGCACTTTGTATTTTACTGTCACTATACCTTCCAGTGCAAAAGTCTTGTGGCACCCCTCATTTCTTTAGATTTTGCTTTGATAGCCGCCCTTCCACTGAGACCCTTTCTGATGAGGCTTCAGTGAACAGTAGCTGGATCAACTGAAGGGCGAGTCGCATCCCTCAGGTCCTGTGTCAGGTCTTTGCTGGATTTTTTTCTTGTTTCTTATAGCCATGACTTTTAGAGGCAGTTCATCTGTTATAGTTTTTCGGCTTACCAATTCTTCTTTTTTACTCCACTTGTCCTTGTTTAAAACAAAAACATACAGAATGGTTCGCAGCTCAATGACCAAAGTAGAATCAAATTCAACAAAGCAAAAATAAATTTAAAACGGCTTATTTAGTATTATTAATAATGCAACAATATGACATAATATCAACTATATCCACTTTAGACAAAGGCTCATAATTGGCAGGATTAAGAAAAAGTCGCTTTCCTGCAGTCTTTGTGAAATACCAGATAACAGCTTCTAAAATGGGACAGTCTAAGAAGTTTAGAGGAATAATCTCTACCAGCACATCTGGAATATAAGAAGATTTCCAATGTAAAATCTGCTTTTTGTAAAGAGTCGAGTCAAAAAATGCGAGTTGGAAAGTAATCATTTTAATTTTCTATTGTTTTAATTTCATTGCTCTTATATAACATATAATGTAAAAGTTGTGGCCTCGCCGCTTAGCTTTTACTTCTGAGATATGAGATAAATACTGGGATAAAATTAGAAGTATGTCAGTTTATTTGATGGCATTTACATTTTCCTGCAACCGCTCATGTATCTGTGTTAGATCAGCTGTTTTGATAAAATCCTTACTCATTACTCTCATATGATGTCAACGCTGCACTCATCCACTATACAGCAACACCCAAAAATTCTGGCACAGTGACTAATGTGTTTATAAGAAGCCGGGGCTACTGTTCTGCGCCCTGTCTGGTAAAAGAGGTGGGTGGCCCACATGACTAACCGCTCTCCTGTATCACAGCTATTTTTATAGATGGGATCATTACATTTCACATGTATCTGGTGACCTTTCAGAGTCACTCACAGCTATGTGTTAATAAAGAGATGGTGTTTACGTAGATGGAGCGCAGCGCCACATCATTACCCCCCGATAAACACACAGGAAATGAGCCTGATTATGAAGAGTGGGCCCACAGGAAGGAAAAACCACTGCAGTGACACAGGTTATCAGTAAGGTAGAGCTGCACACAATGGCTCATCCATCCATTGCATGGAGATGTTTTATCAGACTGGAATTTTAACCTCTTAACATCCACCAGGTTGTTAACACAAGCCTAGTTAGAGAAGTTAGCTAGAGAAGATGTTGCTTCTCAAATCGAGGTTCTTGCATGCACTTTGACCTTGCACTTCCTCTGTTATAAGCTTTTGAGTATGCCAAATAAGTGAAAATTCCATATAAAAGGGTGGATGCAAAGCTAAATGCTAATCAGCAGCAACCTGGTGGATGCTCAGATGTTCATGATTAGAAAATATTTTGAAATTGTTTTATTTAAAATGTAAAATACTTCTTTACTACACAACGCTTTCAATATATAACAAAAATTAATTTTCTGCGTTCAATAAATTAAAAACAAGGGCAATTTAGTTGTACTCACACACCCTTCCTGTGGACTGGAGAAGTTGGGGATCAAAAATAGAGATTGAACTAGTTATAAAGAAAATAAAATGAATTAAGATCACTAATGTACAGATGGAACATAAACAATTGTTAAATTCTAAAATATAAAAGGGATGACAAATTAGAAAACACACAAAAGGAAATGAAGTGTGCCATGTGTAATGTGTTGTGTTAACGCATTTGCATTGATCTTGTTTTAAAAAATAAAATAAATAACACACGCACGTTTTATTATGTTTCTAGGTTAGAATAGAATAGAATAGAATAGAATAGAATAGCCTTTATTGTTATTATACAGCTGTACAATGAAATACTAAAATTACTAAAATAATTTTAAGTCTGAGCTTTTATTGTCTTAGCTGTCTTCCTCCCCTGCATATTTGCTTTGCAAACAAACAAGCAAGATAAGTTGTGAGATTTAACCGGAGAAATTGTATTTGTATATATATTGTATTACAATGTAAATAAATAGTTTAGGAGCTTTAAGTGTGTGTGTGTGTGTGTGTGTGTGTGTGTGTGTGTGTGTGTGTGTGTGTGTGTGTGTGTGTGTGTGTGTGTGTGTGTTGGGGTCTTAATGAACACATGAGTTAATCCTGCTTACTATCATAATTAGACTTCTTGTTGAAACTGCGCACATTCAGAAAAGCAGCGTCATCGATCGTTTGTGTTGGACCTCAAACGGTTAATAGTTTGCGCGTTCACAAAGAGAGAGAGAGAGAGAGAGAGAGAGAGAGAGAGAGACACACACACACGCGCACACACCGGGGCGCGCAGAGGCTCACCGGGAACGCGAAGCAGGAGCAGATCAGACAGCAGGTCGGTCGGTGAGCGGAGAGACGTAGGAAGTCCTGGCGATAAAACAGCGGACCTGAACCTTTGGTTTCCGAGGCGGCGGTTTCTTCTCCTGTGGACTAACGTTACGGGAAGTTTTATTCAACAGTGCGGACCCACGGAAAGGCTGTCCACCATGTCGGGGAGCAGGGAGGAGGAGAGGAGGAAACTGGCCGACATCATCAACCACTGGAACGCCAACCGGCTCGACCTGTTCGAGATCAGCCGACCCACAGAGGTAGGAGCCCAGTACGGAGTGGCAGGAGAGGCCGCGGACACGCGGGCCCTCTCCTGGGGGAGGGGGGCCCGTAAAGCTACCCCCGGCTGACCCTTGGATTGAAAATATTGAGAGCCAGGCTGTTGGGGGGAGCGTGGTTTACTCGGTGGCAAGCCCCTTGTACGTGCAACTAGAGAATGAATGCCACACTCAATTGAAAAATGTCAGGATTTATCAGGTCGTAGTGTACACACATCGTTCAAGATGGTGCTTATAGATTTAATGAAATCTTTGCGCTCTCATGGCGACTAATTATCCAAATTATTTAACAGTCCACAGATGAGCATCGTGTGTGGGTAAATCTGCCTCTCTCGCTTTCTTTTTAAAGAAACTATTCACACTTGCGTAGTTATTACCGCCCACAGCTGTGTATTTGGGAAGTAGCAGGAATATTTTTTTAAAGTTAACAAATCACAGGAACTGTTAGTCTCATGTGTATTATAAATATGCCGTCTTTGGCGCGAATATCAGTAAAATATTAACAACCCTGAGGTTGGCTCTTGCTTGCGTTTACGAGTGCGATAAGAAAGAAAAGATTGAATTTCCAGATTTTTGAATGGTGCTTGGCGTGTTATCTCGGGAACGGCACGTAACACGGTTAGCTAGCTAGTTAGTTAGCAAGCGCATTACCTGTAGAGCAAACACGAGCTGTGTCACCATTAAACAAAAGAAACAGACCCCCTCATTGGTGGCTTGTATATCACACATGAAGGCTTTTTAAAATTGGAGGCCAAAGTTGTAATATATCCAGTGATAGCCGGTATGTGCAGTGCACACAGCGCACTCGCAGCAGTGCCTGCAATGGCTGACAACCCCAGGAACACGGTGAGGTTGTTTGATACGTTTGGCAAATAGATAAAAGCTTAAAGAATTAGCAACAAGCAGGGTGTGGATGCCTAGCAGGGCACTCAGATACTGCTATCCCACCACCCACAGGACCCCCCTCCCCCGTGTTTCTGTCTATCGATCTGTCTGTGCTGCACACTGACCATGTCATGTCGTCCCGCATTGTCCTCACACACAAGCTAGCTTGATGCTTGCTGCTTGTTTGACCAGCAATAATTTGACCCCACAACACGGTGGAGGAGCAGTGCTGTAATTAAACTGTCCCTCTGGCCGCAGGTTGTGGTTGTTCACTGATGACATGACGGGATAAGAAGCGCTTCCCTGCAGAACAGTAACCAGGGCTTGGTATGGTGCCTCAAGTCCTGAGCAAGTTCAGTGTCCAGCAAATCAGGGGTGTTTCCAGAAATTTTAAAATGGGGTGGCTCACAGGAGGTCAAGTGTTGAAAAGGTTAGGCTTTGGGAGTGACTGCAATGGAGCAAGTTTATAGTTGTTCCAAAGATTCTGTGTTACACCAGCATTACAGATACGCCACTATCAAACTGATGGGACTCCTTAGCTTAGCAGCCAATGACAAAACATAATGTCATAACGCTTACGCTAGATATAGCTCAGACTATGTAGTTAAGCAGGATTCCCACAGCATCTGTGTGCAAGACTGAGACCAAACCAAGCTGCTACATTTCACATGTAAAAAGTCACGTGAGAAGAAAAAAACAAATGCAGTAGTTTTCATACCAATTCAGAGTTCATGCTGCTGTCAAACTCCAGCAAAATGGCTTCAGCATCAGTTCCAGTATCATGACAGATGTTCATCATTGTGAGTCGAACCTATTCTTTGTCAAGGCGAGTGACATAAACAGTTGAAAGAGCGCTCAGGGTTAGCAGTGGAAGTCGCTAACAGGAGCCTCCATGGTTAAAGAGCCATGTTATGCATTCTTATCATTTAGCTGTGCATACAACAGTAATGCAAGTAAAATGAGAGGGGATCAAAAATAGAATAAATGGATAAATAACAGCATAAAAGATGAGATACCACCTACACATCTATGCACCCCTCCCCCCACCACACAGACACACCCTCATACCCTCATGTACACAATCCTGGTGTCCAGGATCCTGAAGGCTGCCAGAATAATGTCAAGGTGAGGAAGCCAGTGAAGTTGATGGGGCTGTTGGCCTCCTGGGTCATGGAGTCCAGCTCCTCATTAACTACAAGTAAGTAAAAATGGCCAGGAGCAGTAGACCACAGTCAACAAAGTGATGTACAGATAAACACAACTAAAATGCAATAATGTACAAGGCCGTATCAGCTGTTCAACATGCTAACAGCTGAAATGTAACTTTGCAGAACAAAAACAGCTTAGGATAGTTTAGTTTCTGTTTTCAAAAGCTCACAATGTGATTTCATTTCCTTGTTTCTGAGCTACTTTACTTGCTAACGCAGAAATAAGCCAAGTAAATAGCGTGAGACAATAATTAGCTTAATGCTAATTTGTTAATGCTGGGATTTTCTTGTGTATTTACTATCTAAATATTATTACTTGAATTGAAAGAACTAGTCAATTCTTTATCAACATATTGGATCATAATTGATTCATGAATGTGTGCACATCACTTTTATTGTTTTGGCTGGAGATTTTTTGATATTTAACTATTTACTGCTGCCTAGCCTTATTCCTTTATAACATAAACTTAACGCAACGTAATATAGCAGTAGATTTATATGATAGCTTCCTCAAAATAAGTAGAGCTTTAAAATAAATGGTACGGAGACCAAGTACAGTATTTGCATCCCAAATATAGTGAAGTAGAAGTATAAATTAGAATACCACATTGGGTATTGTAAGATTAACAGTACTCTATCAAACAGGATGGGTAGAGGGGGTCCGGTGCCCCGCTCAGGACATGTCTCTATATCCAGCCTTACCCCTTATTGGTGCATCTCATTGTTAAGTAGTTTTAATTTAAATCTGAGTGTGATTGTGTCAGCTGCTGTGTTTTTAGGCGGACCGCCTGCTCCCCCACCTTTTTCTTGAATAAGGGGGAGGGGTTCAGGGTCCCCTCTCCTCTTCTTGAGCCGATTACCAGGATTGAAGCTGGCCAGCCGTTGGCCAGTATTGCATACCACACACACACACACACACACACACACACACACACACACACACACCCTCTTGTCTGCGTGAGGAATAATTAACTCCACAAGTCCAGAAGTTCCCCAGGCTGTAAGTCTTTCACTATATCAGGAGCTTCAGCTGCAGCATCACAGTGTAGATCAGCACAGCATAACCTTCCTTTACCACGCCACACCCCACCCATATGTCAGCTGGTGGAGCCCCCGAGCTGCACAAGTGTCCTTCAGATTGTCTAGACCACTACAGAGTGAGGCCGTGCATGAAATGAGCTATGCTAGCTATAAAAACTTTAAATTGTTTTCTCCAAATGAAACCCACAAACCATCTGAATATCTGGAAATTATTCCAAAAGTTAAATTTCAGTGCAAGCTGCCACTGAGGGCAGTGAGATCATTTGTGTGATTAGATTAATCGCGGATGGCTGATTAGTCTGGAGCAAAGGTTTTCAAACTTTTTAATCTTGCAAACCCAAAATGAATAGGTCTTGCTGCGGGACTTATGGCGAAGCTCATTATAACGTAACAGGTACTCGTGTCACGTGGGGGACTCGCAGCAGGCAGGGATGTGGGGGCTTATTTCTGCAGACTGAATAAACACTGGGCTTGGAAGATGTGGCAGAATAGTTGTACAGTGTTCAGCAGCAGTCACACCAACCGGCCAAGTCTCGAGTGAACATGAGTGTATGACAGGAAGGTTGCTGGAGGTGTGGTGACTTTTAAATTCTGTGTATATATGACAGATGTGACAAAATGAAGTGTCTTAATAAAGCGTTTAGCTTCCATGATTCTCTGTAAATCTGCTGGAGAGATGAAACACCAGCGTCATTTCATAAAACGTTTACAGCGTCTGACCACCAGCACTGTGTAGCCTGTGTAGACTAAAGTGACTGTTCATATATTTTATTAACCTGCTGTTCCCATTATTATTTCTACACATAGAAAAATATCTCAAGAAACTAAAAAGTAAGTTTACAAAAGTTGCTTAAAGAACCAGTAAAATGTTGATATTTGTCCAGGATTTGTTGTTCAGTAAATTAACAAACAGTGGCCCTTTAAAATGCCCCCCCTTGGAATCCACAGACTGACAACAGATTAAACCCCACACCATGGTGCTGATTGGCTAATCATTAGTGCCCACACCATGCTCAGTGCACTAGTTTACGTTTTGGTTCACATGGTTTATATACTCAACAAATTGATCAGATAGATGAATGTTTTATCATAATCATAACTGGATAAATGTGCCTTCCCTCTTTATCCAGCTCAGACAGCATGCATTCAGAAAGGGGGCATTTAATAACTCGCTACAATCAACTAAGAATAATGAAATGCCTTTTGTTTTGAGTCTGCAGCATCCTCAGTAAGACTCCTTTAGACTCACCCCTGCATGCTGCAGGTAGCAGTGACAGAGAGGCCGGAGTTTACAAGAATACTAAAATTTAAAGATTGTCATAAAGTAAGCTAGCAATTTGTGTGCTCAGTCGCAAATGTGAGAGAAGTTCAGTCCAGCACCAACAGTCTCTTCATTTCCTGTAACTTTAAGCACCTCTAATGTAAAACTATGCTACTGACGGCAGGAAAAAAGGGTTGCTTGAGGTGAACTCATAACTGTGATTGGCCAGCTGCTGGCCTGCTGGGGCCAATCAGCTTGCCACCTACTGTTTTGCTGACATTAGGCCAGTGGTTATGTCAGACCCCGTCTAACATGATGTGCAAGAAACAGAAAACCAGGATTTGATAAGTTTGCTTCTTTATCTCCCTGATTATGAATATTCAAGTTCTGCCACATGCCATAGAGATGAAGCATAAACAAAAACAGAGTGGCACATTGCACAGGACATTCGGCACATGGGACGATGCTGGATAAACAATAGAGATAAATAATAGTAGATGATGCATATCGGCTTTACAAATTCAGTCTGATGCAGTGGGTATCATGGAGGGAGTCAGTGCTCTAATTAGCAGGTGGTACTCTTTAAGCCAGTAATTACATGTAACATTGACATTACTCAGACAGGAGTGATGCTTATTATGTTGACATTTCCCTTTGCTTCCTGTGTAAGTGTGATTTTCCTCAACCAGGTAAATCAGGTTGTCAGAAAACACTTGTTCATGCCAAGCAGAATTAAACAGTACTTTTTTATTTATGGGATGGAGATAAGAAGGTTTTAAGTTCTCATCTTGCCCTGAATACTGTCCCAAGGCTTTTTTTCCCCCTGAACAACCCAAGAGAAGCTTATGCTTTAAAACTCGGCAGCGTTTTTTTGTCCACTCGGTTCTCTGCTGATCCTGCGTGGAACAAGATGTTCTGCCCCAAACTATGGTGAAGGGTGACCTCTAAAAGTCTCTGAAAGCTGTTGAATATCAGATTCAAAAGTTCAGTTTTTTTCCTCCATAGTGCAGCAGCTTTAAAAGGCAGAAGTCTATTAATAGATCTCATTGATTAGATCTAAATTTAATGTTTAAGAGACATAAACTCCTTTTAAATAGACTTAAGAGCTTTAAAGTTTAGGCAGAGCTGGAAATTAAAGCAAATGTTACATCACGATGCATACTTCTACTTTCAGTTTGTGTACTCCCTTTAACCCACAGGCGCTGTGTCCTCACAGAAGAGAACAGAATTAATACACTATGACAGATGTTTTCTTTATTTCATATCTGCTTTGGTAAACAGAGCAGAAAATCTGGTCTTTAAATGCACACTTTTCTTTACCTTGTGCAGCTCGTGCGCCCTGCAGGAAGTTCTCCTCGTCAGACGTGCGCCATTTTTGTATTTTGGTAGTTTGTTGTGGGTTTAGGAGCTGTTGAAATTAATCTGGTGACTCTTAAAGTGTTCCCAGTTTGTCTTTGTGAAGCCTAGATGATGTACTTTTGCCTGCTGCTGCCGTTGTGAGCAAAAAGAGCAGAAGATTTTAAATGAATGAAATAAAAATGTGCACAGGCCCGGTACTTTGGTGAGCAGCCTACTGAGGCTGTATTTATGGAAAATTCAAGGGTGCTGCATTGAGAGGATGCAGATCTGAGCACCACAATCGTGTAGGTAGGAAATTGGAATGAATAAAAATATCTTTTAATTAATTCTTTATCTCGGTTATGTAATGCACAGCTGTATGGGATGACAGCGTGTTAATGTGCTCTGACATTCCCACCGTCACATGGCCTCACACAGCCCAGTGATGTGGAAGCAGTTTTTCTGCAGAAAAACGGCGTTAATAAAAGCATTTATCTGAAGTCTGCATGCAGCACAGAGGCTTCCTGTGGATTCCTGCTGCTCCGTTTCTCTGCAGTCGTGTGCTGAAGTACAAAAGCAACAATTACTGTTTACACGAAGTGACTTCTGATCATGTTGAACATTATTTTCCTCCTCCTACTTATTGTCATAATTTAAGGTGGGAGGCATTAACTAGCGGGAGGTTTGACTCGAAGCCACCTGGTTTCCCGTGGCGTGGGGAAATGCGGTGTGTTGGCAGACTCGCCGTGACATCAGCGGCGACTCCCTCGCGCCCTGCTTTTCCCTGCCGCTGCATGGGAAGCAGGAAACTTGGCAGAAAGGAAGTGAGTGTTTTGTGGAGATAGTGTGTTTCCTGTCGTATGAGGTGAAATGATTTGTTTTCAGAGGAATCGGGGTTTTCTTTTATTTTTACCAACTATTCCCAGATTCTCAGTCCCCCAGAGGAGCCGTTTCCGACAGTGGTGCCAGTGTAACTGTGAATAGAGGTTTCAGTGTGGTTAGATATTATAAATTTTTTATCATATTTTGTTCTAGTTGCGGTTCATTGAAGTTGCTGCCTGTTAAAGTCATCAGGTGCTAAACCTGGAAGGATCTTGAGGATCCTTCCTGTACTTTCTCCACCTTTTACAGGTCTTTGTATTCCCCTTATTAGATCATAATTGAATGTTTTTAAACTTTTTGTGTACATGTGCTTGTTGTCACTTGCCTGATGAAGGATTTTGCTTCAGTCATGAAAAGCTGACAGTGAGCTGCAGCCAGTTTGTGCCATTTTTAGCCAGGAAGTAATGAAAATGAACGCATGAAGTCTTGTGTTACAATCAGAATATTGATTTTTCTGATATTTCTATTTAAGTATTTACTTTTTTTTGTAAGAAAACTATTGCAACAGTGATGCGTGACTGCATACAGCATATCTGACAAATTGACACAATCCATCACACTGACAGAACAATCCCATTTTGATATAAAGTGCATTATCCCAGTGATTTGCCACATGGCTCCTGAGTGCTCGGGCACGCATACCTTTGAATGTGCCGGTTCTATTTGGCATCTGTCAGATTTAACACGTTTATGTTCTTAGTTCTGTCTGTTTTTGTTACTGGTTGAGTGGACAAGCAGATATTTGGATAATTTATACATCTTCAGAATATAGAAAAAATGTGCAAGATTCTATCATATATGTGCATAAATGCATTAATATAACCTTGTAAAATAACCTTTATATGCAGTTTTTCCAAGTTTTATTATAAAGAATAATGTTAGATATTTAAATTTAAGCAGAGGAAAGTGCAGAGGCAACAAGGGGGGGGGGTTCTGGAGTAGAGTCGTGTGAACTCCACACAACGTTGCTCTCTTCTGTTCGTTAAGAAGGATATTTTATTTTTTTCACGTGCAAGATGCAATAGTCAGCAAGAAAAGAATTGCCTGTGATAAAACTGTGTGTCGTGATAAGCTGACTGAATCAGGACGTTTCAGAGGGTGTGGGGGAGAACGCACTTATGTGATGTATAATCAAGTGAGGGGAACAAATTGTGGCATCTGCAGTGACCTTTTTGTTTTGGACCAGCAGTCTAAAAGTAATATATTTGCTGAAGTTGGAACCATCAAGTAATTAACCACTTTTGCTCCAACAGTGGCTGAAACAGTCATATATTTACTGTTCTAGCTTTAATTAAAACTGTATTGGGGCATCACTGAAGGCACCGACAGACGTATAAATTTATTGTAAGCCAAACTGTGTGACATGGATTTAATAAACTTGATTTGCAACCGAGGGCACTTGGTGTAGATGATTTCCTTCCCATGCTAGGTCCTCCCCTAACACAGCCGTGATCAGGGCATGCAAGTCTTCTGCCACAGTTCCTTACTCCTTACCTGTGTCTGTGTTCATAGCCGCGCTGATAAGTTCTTCATTGTAATGGGTAATTAAATGTATTCAGACTTTAAAAAGGCGTTGAGGTTTAGCCCTTCGTTCACAGTAATGGAAAAACAAGTTATCTTAAATTAGCTGGAACAAACAACAGTGAGATGGCATCACAGTGTCGTGGGAAATTAAAATGCCCAGAGTTGCTCAGATTTTCATTCATAACAGCAAGAGGGACTTAAGAGTGAAGCTGGCTGGTGTCTGACTTTGACTAAAGGTCGGTGCCGGCCTGGTGTGTATCTGTTAAAGTGGCAGCTGGTGATAGTAGGAGCGTTTTCGGTTAACAGACCCACAATGGCAGCAGCACGAGGTCACTCATACAGAGCCGCCGACTGCTGCGTGCATTTGTCGCCGTTTGCAATGTTCCTCTGTGTGTTCACTGGCTGTGCCCTCCCCGTCTTCCTCTCTGTCTCACCCTCATCACGTCATGCAGACATTAGCTGGCTGCGTCCCCATGGCAACGCTGTAGCTGTGATGAGCTGCAGACTATATCAGATCAAAAAAGAGGCTTCGCACACAAACACAGAGCTGCTGACAGGCTTCAGTGTTTCCTGCACAAACTTTATTTTTGTGGGACACTCGGGTGTATTTTGCAACTTAATTTGAAAGATCAGTTGCCGCTAGTCGGCTAGCCCTGCTGCTTCCTGTCATGTGTTTTTCCTACTAACTTGCTGGCCAGGTTGCTGTTGCGGTCGTCACAAGATCTCATCCTGCAGTACTCAGACTCCAACTTCTAGGACTACAGCTTGTCCTCTAGTAGTTCTTCTTTGCCTTTGGATGCCTCAGGGGCCGGTGTCCTGCGGCCTTTGGATGCGACCCTGCTTCAACACACCTGAGTCAAACAATTAAGTCATCAGCAGGACTGTGGAGAACTTAACTGCCTACTGAGGAGGTGATTCAGGTGTGTTGCGGCAGAGTTGCATCCAGAAGCTGCAGGACAACGGCCCTCGAGGCCTGGATTTGAGCTTCCCTGTGCTACACTAATATCACAGAGGCTGCAGAGCTGAATAAGGTCCCTCAGCTGCAGCCCCATTCAGCAGGATTTATTGCTCTGTTATGTATTTATGTGCCTGTACCAAATATTTGCATTTTGTTAAGAGTGAAAGAGTAGTAGGTAGTGTTTTGACTGTGTGGTTCCCCCCCCCCCCCCCCAAAACCAACAAAAAAAA
>VOQJ01013048.1:74167-84986 GCA_015052665.1 Apistogramma diplotaenia
TTCCTTGTGTGGCTTAAAGGAAACCTGGCGTGACCCCCCCCCCCCGCAGACTGACCCGAGCGTCACAGTTCACTGCTGCTCCTTATCTGGAGTGGCAGCGCACGAGAAAACAGGTTAAATTCCCCGAATCCAGGTGTGCACAGCTGGTTGAGTTTGCTTATATAACACGTGGATTAGCGCTCCGCTTTCTGCTATTAGTAAATTGTTTCACTGTCCGTCACTCATCACTCACGCTAACATCAGCTGCTTACCAGAAGCGCCATATGCCAGCGGAGCGGCTCACGCCGACATGTTTCACGCACACACACAGACGTGTCGAGTGAATGAAACAAACATGCTGACTGACTCGGCGTGTGACTCAGGCCTTACCTAATCACTCTGCCAGACAGACAGATGGACGAGTGAAGCAGCCCTAAAAACAGCTCCGACCGCGGCCCACCTGCACGCATGTGGAGCCGGCGAGGCAGGACGGCTGGTGGTTAGACGGTGTTCAGATGTCTGCACGGCAAAGAGTCAGATACCTTAACAAAGTACGGTAACATGTTTCAAACCATCCGTCCTCACTTATGCGGGTCACAGGGGCAGCATCCAGGCTGAGACACCCAGACACTTCCAGCCCTTCCTCTTCCAGGAGAGCTGAGCTGAGAGATGTAACCTCTCCAGCATGTCCTGGATCTGCACGGTGGCTGGTCAACGCACCTGAAACACCACGTCCAGGTTTTCTAGTTGGACGTCCAAACCATCTCAGCCGACTGCTTTGATGTGAAGGCGCTGTGGCCCAACCTGAATCCTTCCTGAATGACCGGGCTCCTCACACTAAAGCTGAGCCCAGGGCGAAGCTCATTTCCACCGCTTGTGTCCACAATCTGATCCCAAACCCTACAAAACGTCACTTGTCATCATGTTGGAAATGGAAATATTTGGAGGACTAAGTTAACAGCTAATGCCAGTGACTTTTTCAGGGCTGGATTCATAGACTGACTGGGTGTGATGCCCAGATGCAGATGCGGTTAATGCTCCTGCTTTTTTCATGAAAGACACTCAGAAATAATGAGCTCTTCTCACCGCAGGAGGCACTTTGAGGATATACGCTGACAGTCTGAAGCCCAACATCCCATATAAGACCATCCTCCTCTCCACGAGAGACACGGCTGACTTCGCAGTTGTGGAGGCTCTGGAAAAGTATGGGCTGGAGAAGGAGAACCCCAAAGAGTACTGCATTGCTCGGGTAAGCTCGCTTTCTCTCGCTATGACACCGTTTCCCCTCCTTCTGTCCTTGAAGATCTTCTCTAAACTCATCTCCCCACCTTCTCGTGCTCCCAGTAAACACATCCATCAAGAACATAAAGTCTGTTTTGTTCTCACTAAATTGTAAATCAAGTTAAATTAGGTTTAGTTCCTGCAGCTGCAGCAAATCCCATCAAACTCACATTAAGCATAACAGAGTTTGAGCTCTTTGTTACAGTTTAATATACGTGAGTTTATTTTTGAGTACATCTAAGAACGAGCGTTCACGGCTCGTTCTTAGATCTTCGTGTTTCGGGGGTGTAACGGTCCTCGGTCTGGAAAAATAAGCAGCTTTATTATCTAAATTTAAAGTAGTTTCATATAGTTTCATCTCACCAGCCCACAGATTACTGATGCAAACAAGCAGTTTTTCAAGAAAACTGGCATGTTCACATCTTTTTACATGTTTTTTTTAATTGATGTCCATTAACATGCAGATGTCCCTGTTAAATAAAGAGATTTTAAAACCACATGCAGCCCATTTCAGAGGAGCAGCAGATGGAAACAGAAAGCTTCAGGAGGAATGCAGTTTAGTTGCTTTCAGACCGAGTGCCACGGCAGCAGCAGCAGATTCTTGAAGATAAATATTTATTTGTGTGTGCAAGACTGTGATGATGAACTTGGCACACAGCCTGTCTCATATCTGTCCTCTCAGCTATTGCCGATCATATAAAATAACCGTCAGTACAGTAGAAGAGCCTGCAGAGACCAACACCCAGAGGTGATGGCGCTGCTGGATAGGGCTTCTTTAAAAAGCACCTTGTCACTGTAGAAGAAGTAATCTGTTGCGTTACATAGTTATCTGCTTAGATGAGTAGTTCATTACTGATTTGCTCTACCATAAACAAACACCCCTCATATGGTTATACTGGCCAAGAGGCTGTGTGGCCTCATCGTGAGCTGATGTAGCAGCCCGTAGTAACCAGTAACCAGCTCACTAGTTTACTTGCTAGCTGTTAGCACTCTCCAGCATTGTTTGTGAGTCGGTGCTGAGCATGGACTAAGTGGGAGTCAAATGTGCCCACCCATTTGTATTTGGAGAGGTGTGCCAGGCCCAGATCAGCTGCTGTGCTTCAGTTTGTGTTACGAAGTCTGAAAAATCAGGAACCAAAAGAGCACTTCTGCTCCTAAAGAGGGAGCGAGCACGACCTGGGACTGCGTCGTTTATTACTGTTTGAGGAGAGACCAGCGTGGGAGTTTGGGACGGTCGCGCTCAGGCATGATACCAGCTGTGACTGTGCGTCGTGCAAGTTCAGCCTAAAGTGCAGGGTTCAGGAGGTCGGCGAGGATGAGAAATGCCAGAAACTGTTAAACAGTGTCCCACCCACTCATCAATTTTCTCCTTATCTGGATGTTGGGGGCATTAATCTGCCTCCAACTCTTCTGAAGAGATGAAACTCTGACCTCTCTGGAGTCTTCCTCCACTTGGATGTTCTTAGATGACCTCATCTGGGTGGAGCCTGAACCACATTACATCAGTCATTCTAGACTCAAGATTACACAATGTTTTGTTTGTTATAATGGTCACTGTGTCAGGTTAGTGTCTGAGAGACATGACGTTGCTCCCCAAACATACCTGTTGGCTTTCAAAATTTAACTGATCATCCAAAAGGAAATTCTGGCTAACGATTTCTAGCTAGTTTGCGTTCCTTTGTTATCGCACTACAGGGCTTTTCCAGGTTTAAATTGAGCCTGTGGTTGTACTAAGCACAAGCGTGCTCTTCATTCTGTCTAGTCTGCTACTTTACTTGGTAAATTGTTTGCATTTTCTTGCTATTTCTGTCTGCTTGATAAATTTCTGCATTAAAATGATCGACAAAATATAAATTTCACACTTTTGTTTTAATCGCAATCTGTGGTTTTTGTCTGTTTGAGTGGTAAAAATTTACAAATGCACGAAACACCTGGACACAACACAAGAAAAGCACATTTGTTCCATGTCCTAATCAGCCGATCCCAGACACTGTTCAGAGGAATCTAATTGTTAAAGCCTGTTTTACCTTGTCTTCTGGTCACTGTCCACATCGATAATCAAAAGAACTGGATCAGCCAGTAAATGAAGAGCTTTGCCACTGAACTCACCTCAACTTAGCAGTACTGCAGATGCTGCAGAGGTCCACTCCCACGCTCTGTTGTTCCCCCCACTTGTGAACATCCTCAGGTATTTGAATCCTCCACTTGAGATGGCAGCTCCTCATCAAAACAAGCCTTTTCTTCCTGAATCCCGTGGCCTCAAACTTGAGGTGCTGATTCTCACCACATCTGCTTTGCATTCATTTGCAAACTGACCCCAGGACAAGCTGGAGGTCAGCAGTCACTGAAGCCGAGCTTGCATTTTTAGTGGGTGTGATGTGCTAGACTAGGATTAGTCCCTGATGCCTTTTCTTTGTATCGTCTCTTGGGAAACTAGCTAACCAGCTAGCTGCAGACCGCGTGGACACGGAAAACAAACCACTTTGTAAACTGCCACACCTGAAGATGTTATAACAGGTTGTTAATATGTCAAAGTATTGCTATAATAAACAGGAATAAACTTTGGATTAATTTGCTGCGTCTGCTTTTATTTGCAGCAAGATGATAAGTCGGGCAAGGAGGTGGTTCTGGATGATAATGAGTGTCCACTGCAGATCTTCAGGGACTGGCCTGCTGACAGAGGTAAAACACACACTCACACACACACTTTACCTCACTGTATAATTAGGCACTCTTTTCTTGGCTTCTACCGCCCCCTGCTGCTGGCTCACTGCCATTAGAGTGGAGTTATTATTAATTTCTTTGTAATGGGTTAGTTATATATTATTATTTAAGCAGTGTAAACCCCGCTGAGAGTGCTGGGAATAAAATGTGCTCTTCCTCATATTCAGGGGCATTAGTGTTCCAGCTGAAGAAGAGACCTCCGGACTACCAGGGGAGGAAGGGAAGGAAAGTGGACGACAAGGGCCTCAGAGGGAAGGACAGCTCGCTGCCTCCCGAAAAACTGCCTTATCTAGTGGAGCTCAGCCCAGGTAGGACTACAGCACCGTCATATCTGGGCCTTCACCTTTGGTTTAAGTGTCAGTATTCATTAGAGGCGCTTAACGGCACCAGTGGAAGCAGCTTTTATTGTAATGACCGACAGTGACCAGCAGGTAGCAGTTTACTCGCATTAAATGGCACTCTGGTCAAAGGTGAGTTTGTCTCCATGTTCCCTGCTGAGGTGAGTGAATCACACGTTGGCCACATTATCGCCCCCATATATTCTCACCACTTTCAGCTGTGTTGTGGTTTCTGTTCCTGCCACTGCAGCATTTTCTCAGTGTGTAAAAACCACTGCGGGCGTTTAACGATCGCTGAAATCTGCGCTGCAGACAGCTCGTAAAAATAGCTGGAGATGTCGGCGCGTGCTGCCACTGTCTGACTTCCATTTATCCCCCGTCAGGAAGAGCCGGAGCCTTTAATGGGAATTCTTGAAGCTTCCAAAACACATTAGTGAGAAGTTACAGAAGAAAACTTGGATAATAGATGAACTGACTTTGAGCTTGTTGCACTTTCCTTCATGAAGCGTTTCTAAAATGCTTCAGTGGGTTATTATAAGGTAAGCATTTGGCAGTTCTTGAGATTAAAGTGAAAAGTTCAGGCACACATGGAAAGAATATATGAAGGTATTATTAGAACAGAAATGTCTGTCCTCAGTTACAGTAACTGAAATCAGACCTGTGAGACGCTCTTCATCTCAGAGTAAAAACACCTGCTGTAATGTTAGCAGCCGGATCAAAGTGCTGGAATGAAGAAGATTTAAAGAGCAGCAAATGTTAAACTCAGTCACAACCAACTCGCCTGTTTCATTTGGGAGTTTTTGGAGGAAATTGCTGGCTGATATAAGAGTATATAGGGATATAGGGAGCGCACACACAACAAGAGGTAAGTTGCAGTAAAGCAATAACAGCTGGAATGCAGTAATAAAAGCCCGGATTGTTAGTTGCGAAAGCTTTTTGAAGGGAATTTTGCTAAATGTGACCTGACCTGTCCTGGCAGCTTGTTTCTCGCTACTGATCCCTCTCTTATCTGCCTTTTTGCCATCCATCCTCTCCTTCCATTAACTTATCAGGCCCAGTGGTGACCCAAATTCTTATCGGCACTAAACTGGTCTGAACTGCGGTGCCGGAGTGATATTGGCTAACCAGTGGGCCTGATCCAGGAATGTACTAACACATCTGCTTCATCTACTTGTAAGGTTGACGGGTCACTGACCGTGGAAGAGTGCCAGGCTGGGAAATTGATTTGGTGGCTCTCCTAAATAACAGCTGCTTGGCAAAGTGTGTGTGTGTGTGTGTGTGTGTGTGTGTGTGTGTGTGTGTGTGTGTGTGTGTGTGTGTGAGAGAGTCAGAGTGAGTGTGAGTGTGTTAATTCCTGGACTTTCAGCCCTGATAACGATGCTCTTAAGAAGAAGAAGAAAAAAGCGCCTGAGATTAACTTTTCGAGGCTCAAGATAAAATAAACTTGTCATAATCTCTGTGGCCTCGTTTCTTTTAAAACGCTCCTTATCGCTTTGACCCCTACTGAGGTCAAATGCTGTTATAAAATTCAAAACTGACTCTAAAACTATATTATCTAATTGCTGGTAATTGTTGACGTCCTCTACAGATTTGGATGTTCATAGTTATTGTTGGTGTCAGAGGAAATTACTGTAATCACAAGCATACAAGAGTGCTTTGTTCATAAACTGTGGAAAAGACGGACACAGGTGCTGTGGGAAGTGCAGGCTCGGACTTTATAGGCATCACCATCTAAACTTAATGAAACCAGATGCATCAAGCTAAAGATGAAGCTGACTGAGGACCAGAATGAAACTTATATAATCTACAAAATGAGCTTCATGTTGTATCCAGTTTCAGAGCAGCTATTAATCCCATAGAAGGAAAGGATTTACTGAGGTCACACAGCAAGGAGCCGAGGACCCACAAACTCAAACTTCTATACAGCCAGAAGTCTTGGGGAGCACCTCCAGTTATTTTTCACGTCTCTGACTGCATTTCACAGCAACTAAAGCTCGGTGACGTGAAAGATTTAGGTGTGTTTTAAGATATGTCGACCATTCAAACACTAGGATTTACTGAGGTGTAATCACGCTCTCATTTGCAGTGCGCACTGGTACCTGCAGGCCTGCTTTGTTGAATTACTTTAGGATTGGGACACAATGACAAATGTAGACAGTGAGAGGCCTTTTAAAGTGTGTGTGGGCATGCATGTTTGGCTTTTACGCAACTAATGGGTTAACGAGGTAATGCTGCATTTTCACCCTCTGCGATGTCTGTTTTCTTTCCCACCTTCTTTATTGCATGGTGTGTGTGTGTGTGTGTGTGTGTGTGTGTGTGTGTGTGTGTGTGTGTAGGGAGGTCATTGGGGGAAGCGCATCTACTCCCGACCTCCCGATTTGGCCAACAGTGATCAAACACGTACCCCGCTACATTAAATATGATTGAAATATGATTTGGCATTAAATCAGAGGGAAAGCTGCAGCCTTTTAAGACACTTTAAAGAAGTTTGTTGACGTATTTTTTTGGAGCTTGAAATAAATTTTAATTCACAGTAACACAAAACTGTAATTCAGTTTCTTTAAACAGTTGCAATGAGAGCTACATTCATGGCTGAGCTGATGTGGATATTAGTTTTAGTTTCCTTTTCATGTCAAGTATTTGAAGGGATTTTTATCATGAAACATAAACTGTATGTGTGTAATCTAAAATCTTATGTTCATATTGGAACCCAGTTTGCTCTGGTAGTTTTGTTATATTCGCTGCCTTTTGATGACCCACAGCAGCCAACGTTTTATCTCTTTCCCCTCAGTGAACTAATGCGCTGCTTTGCTTTTACTAAACTCCTGCTTACTAATATCAATAACTGCTGTAACTGCACCGCAGCCCCACCAAACTCCCACACTCTGTGGCACATTAGCAGAGCATCACCCACAGCTCTTCATGTACCACTTTGCATCGACTCTTTCCTGTTGAAATGTTGAACGTGGTGGTGGTCCGAGTCCGTGTGTATGTGTGAGTTTGTGGAGTCGAACGTAAATGCCGCTTCTTTAAATCTGCGTGTGAGTGCGGCCTCATCTGCTGCTAAATCTGAGCCTCTGTGTGTGTGTGTGTGTGTGTGTGTGTTCAGATGGGTCCGACTCGCGGGACAAACCAAAGCTGTACCGGCTTCAGCACAGCATCACTGAGGTCGGCTCAGACTGCACAGAGGACGGCGCCATCCAGGTAACCGCCCCCAAAATTCTGCTGGAAATGTTTTAAACGTAAACTTTAGAAAACAGTTTTGGACAGAATGTTTTATTTTCTGTGAACATGTGGTGCTTCAGTGACCCGTGTGCTACATACAAGTGTACTTCGTTCACCACCAAAGAATAGGGTGTCATTAAAGGTCAAATCTGGGCAGACGTGGATGTAAACTGTAATCTGGCTGCTTCGGGGAGGTTTATGAAAAGAAACTGACTTCAGTCTTAATTATAACACAGATTAACAATCTTTGCTCCTCACTGTTGAAGTCATATTTCAGACTGTTCTTTAGTATTGGACCTCACAAATATTACACCGATCAATACAGAGTTAACTTAGACTAGTTGGGCACACTAACTTCAGCGGATCAATCATGTAACGTTAATAACAATTAACTTTACAAACACCGTGTAATTAGAAAGCTGTCTTTACCAGGGATTTATTTAAAATGATTCAAATAAAAGAGGTGGAGCTGGTGGAGTTGGGTCCTTACTAGTGGATGTGTTTGACCACACAGGGTAATTAAAGGGTAATTCCTCTGCTGACCTGCCTCCACTGTGGGGTGTCTGCAGAAAACAACAAACTTGCTTTGGAGACTGAAAGCTTATGAGGTGAAAACCTTGAGCCACCCAGAGACAAAAGTGGCTGCAGGCTGATGATCTGTGCACAGGTTCAGCTATGAGCTATTCTTTAAGCTTTTCGTGCAGCGCTGTAAAGAAAGACAGTCTGCTTCATTTTTTTCACACAAGCAACACCCGGAGCTTGAAGTGTGGTGGAAGTGAATGCAAAAAATAATTTTTCCTCATGATTATTTTGTTTTTACAATCATTGGAAGCCAGAATTTCCATTTAACCACCCAGCCCAACTCGCTGGTGCTTCAGCTCGATGCCGCTTACGTAGCTGACGTATCCGTGTCTGCCTCCAGCTGCTCGGCCCTGGGATCCTGCCCCACCACTGCAACCTCATGCACAGCGAAGGCATGGTGACCGTGACGCCGCACGGCCCCGACGCAGACACGTTTGTGGACGGGCAGCGCATCACCGAGACAACGGTGCTGCGCTCGGGCTCCACCATCCAGTTCGGTTCTGCTCACGTCTTCAAGTTCGTGGACCCGATGTTCGACCAGGGAGGGAAGAGAGAACCGGCCATTCCGAGGAGCAGGCACAAGTCCGGGTGAGGAAGAGGAAAATGATTCGTGAATGTGTTTGAATGCAAAGTGTTCACCTCAAACTCGTGGACATCCGTTCTTCTTCTCATCCTCTGTGCACACATTAAGCAAAGAAAGAATAGGCTGTTGTAGATGGAGGGAGGATGAGGTTTGGAGTTGGCAGGCAGAAGCAGAGATGAAGGGGAGGAAAAGTGGGCGGAGAGAAGTCTGGGATGGAGAGAGCAAGGAAATGAGAGGAAGAGCAGAGGTCTGGGGTTATGGCGAGCAGGCTGCCCTCTAATCTGATCAGCATGGAGTTGGGTGTGGCCTCCTGCTCGCTGGAGTTTCTCACACTTGCAGGAGAAAGAAGGAGAGCATTCAAGATAAGAGAAGGGAGAGTGTGAGAAAGTTGGAGATGAGTGAAAGAAAAGAGAAAGGGCTTAAAGCGCTTTAATGGATGACTAATACAGCGAGGAAGAGAAATCTGTAAGTACCCAAAACATTAGCTCACTACTGTGGGTGTATTTCTGCATCAACTAGTTCCTACAAATTCATTCAATCTCATCTGTAGCTCGTTCTTATAAGCATGTGATCAGTGTTTTATTTCCCTCAAGTTCATGAGCATATTTAGGGTTGTTTACAATAATGCTAGAGTGTAAACTTGCCTCTAATAAGCATCGCCGTGAAAGAAATAACCTTTTAAAGTATTTAAAGAAGCACATTTGAAACTAGTTCACCAGTCGGAGAGATTTTTTTTGTGTGTGTGTGTTTAAGAGCTGGTTTGTTAGGCTTGAGCACTCGCTGAGCAAACACAAAATTATACATCAGCGCAGCGTTTTAAAAGAGAGCTAATCCTGTATTTAGCTGTGGGCTGTGACGGCTTTCACAACATGTTCCACAGAGGCTTTAATGCAGTTTTACATTCCAGTTAAAAACTCCCATCAGGTGATTTTGATTAGTAACTTCAGCTATCGAGGAAGAAGAATTCACGTTTCACACAAAAGCTCACAGCGCTCTACATGGCAACATCAAAAAGCAAACAGCATTTTTTTCTTTTAAGTCGACTGAGCGTGAATGAAAACTACAGACTGTATTTAAAAGATGGAAGCAAGAACTTGGGCTTTTTCATTCTGAAGCCAGAATGTTGGTTTTTGTTGCCGAAGTGTTGGTGTTTTTGAGCCACGTATCAAGAAGAGTTGCACATATTCAAGAGTTAAAAGAAAAAGAGAGTAAATATTGACCCTAAGTTTAGCTTTTTTTTAGTGTCTCAAAGTGTGAAAGCAGCAGGTTTTCCTACTTACTGCCAGAAAATCAATTATTGTTCTGCATAAACAAGAAGTGCATCAGTATAATCAAATTTGTTTTCATTAACCCTCTAGAGCAGGGGTCACCAACACGGTGCCCGCGGGCACCTGTTTGCCCGCACAGACCATGTGTGTCGCAGACATGTTCTAGAACTGTTTGGTTACAGAGTAACAAAGTCAATGTTCCGTCTAAGCTGCGCGCGCGCAATCGCGCACTGCTCGCACATTCTCAGCACAGCAGGAAATCTATGCAGCGCAAAAACTTTAATCCAACATGAAACGTAAACTAACTACCGTACCATACCATTGTGTAGTTTAAGGCAGTGAGTGTGTGGTGTTCAGCCAATCATACGATACGGCTACACTACGCATCCAATCATCGCATACTATTGAGAGTACGAGCCTGCCCAGATGCACTGTGGCACCGTGCAGGTTAGCTAGGTAAGAACAGTGTGATGGAGTTAAGAGACGCGAATGCTAACCAGTTATCATGGCTAAGCGATGGGGCAGTGGGGCATCCACTCACCAAGCCAAAGTAAAACAAAAGTCGCCATTTTTGGGGCTTAGGTAGAGGGTTAGAGTTAGACTACCACTTATTTCCATGTCAGATTAGTGGAGTGGGCACTGGGGCGCCTCACTGTCATGTCAACTTGCTGCGGATACAGGTGTGTAAGAGGAGGTGAGGGGAGGGGATAGACTGATCCAGGCCACACAACACAAACTGCTTTAAAATAAATTGTATTTCATTACTAAAATGAACACAGACCCACATACCTTCATGTAATTAACTGGGTTAGCTATGTAAAAAAAGTATAAAAAAGTCA
>VOQJ01013054.1:9142-19546 GCA_015052665.1 Apistogramma diplotaenia
CTGTTCTGGCCAATGGGTGGAGCTTGTTTCTGATTTTGAGGCACAGTTCCAGGTCCTGTGGGGACCTGAAGGAGTATGAACCTCTGATTGGACGGGCTCCATTTCGCACGCACACACACACACACACACACACACACACACAAATTTCTGGAAATCAGAGATGTACTGTGCTGGTGTAGAGGGTACACCATAGAGTAGATGTTACCTTTTAAGGCACTGTGGTAATAAAGATGTCAAAGTGTGTGTGTGTGTGTGTGTGTGTGTGTGTGTGTGTGTGTGTGTGTGTGTGTGTGTGTGTGTGTGTGTGTGTGTGTGTGTGTGTGTGTGTGTGTGTGTGTGTGTGTGTGTGTGTGACAGAGAGAGAGCTACAGCCATGTAGTGTGTTAATGGCCTGGGCTCCATCTATTCATTAATGAATAAAGTCAGCTTGTTTTATTAATGAGAAAACCTTCTTGCTGTCATCTCACACGAAGAAGGTTCGGGGTTCGAAGCTGCTGTTTGACTGACGTCTGAATTTACATGTTCTCCATCTGCCTGTGTATGTTTTCTCTGCATGCTCAGGCTACTGGCAACCATTCATGGTCCAGGAATCGGCTCAAGCTGTCCCGTGACCCTTAAGAAAATGGATGGATGATTTATTAAAAGAGATGTAAGTTTATTTATAACCTATGCAGACTACATGGGTTATTAACATTTACAAAGTAGGCCTTTCACTGAATGAAAATAATTAATTTGCTTTAAGTAACATGGATTATTTTATCTTCTTGAAACTGAGTGGCAGAATATTAAAGGGCTCATCCAAACTTCTGGTTCTCTGTGTGGAGTCGGCAGGTTCTTCCTGTGCCTGTTTTAAAACTGTTAAATTAATCGCTGGTTCTAATATGACCACAGGCGTGTATTTGAGTGTGCGCTTGTGAGGATGATGATTGATGATCTGCTTCTCTGTGCTGGCCCTGGAATGAGCTTGTCTGTGGTGAACCTTTCCTCTCGCCCTATGTCAGCTGGAACAGGCTCCAGTGCCCCTCCAGCTGTGTCCATACTGGGAGCAAATCACTGCTCACACATCGCTTTGAAGCTGATGGCTGGTCCCTTGCAGACATTCCAGGCTCCGGTTGCCTAGGTGACCCTCTAGTTTCTACCAGGTCATATATCCATTAATGGTATTCTTCACTCTAATTGGTAGGCTAATTGGTAGTCACTTGAGTCCCCTGGAAAGTTTAACTCGGGTCCAGCCGGCTTTCCATCACCAGCAGTTATTTTGCCTGCAGTCACAGAATGTCAATCACTTCCTGTGGTCTCTGGTCACCATGTCACTTCTAATGTGGACGCAGCCTACCAGCCAACCTCCAATCTTATTGTACATCTGTATGACAATAAAGGCAATCTATTCTATTCTATTCTGTTCAAGTTGGATAAGCAGTAAGAAGTAACGAAAATGATGAAGAGTTTGTCATGTCTGCTGCACCTCTGATTCATCATTGCAGTTGAGTGAGGTAAATAGCGTGTTCATTTGTACCTATTACCACACCCAGCGGAGATATCACAGTACCTGGAATATTATTCTGCGAACAAGAAGTTCTGAAGTTAGAAAAAAAATACAAAGCATCCTGGTGTGGACACCTGCGTGGCTGACTAAACCTCACTTCAGTCAAAATGCCATTTGTTGTGGTGCAGAGTTTAAAGCTGCTGATGAGCCTGGTGGAGCTGATGGAAGGACAAGCTCTCCAGCTGGTTGTGTAGCCAAGAATAATCTAGAAATTTGGAGAGAAAAAAAGTGAGAGAGGACCATTAAAATTTGCCCCTTTTATTGTGAAGAAAATTTTTATTCACAAATAGGAGTAAGCTGTTGTGTTCCTTACCATTATAAATTCTTAAATGGAGAAGCGTCTCATTATGGGAAGCATTGGAGACGGTAAATGACAGGTTGAGAAACTTTCATGTCTCACCTTGTACAATTCTCTGTTAAATGAGTTTTCTCTGTCAAAAAGTTTGTAGTGTTGTTAGAATGTGCCTGCAGGCAGTGCTGAATTTGGATGATTTTATGCAGTTCTTTCATGAATTTCACCCAGCAGCTACTTTACCCCGGCACAACGTGTTGACTCTGATTCTGCTGTAGCAATATGTATTCACCTTGTGGAAAAATAACTATCCGCAGTTTGTTTTACAGTATAGGTGAGGATTTAAATGAAAGCATGCATAATAATTGTCTGTGTATAGCAATGCTGTGGCAGAGGAGCAAATAACTGAATAAGAAAGTGTGTGTGGGAGAGAAAAAAACATGGCCGCCTTAGCAGTTTCAGTATCTTTAAGTTCAACAGTCAACAGTCATTTTACCTCTGCAGCGGTTAATAAAAATGAGATTTTTGAATGAGAAGGCTTGTCCCACAGTCTCCGCTCTGATTCATCCCAAAGGTGTTTTGTTGGGTTGAAGTCAGGACTCCGTGCAGGCCAGTCAAGTTCTTCCACACCAAACTCACTCATTCATGTCTTTGTGGTCCTTTCTTTGTGTGCTGGTGTGCAGTCACGTTGGAACAGGAAAGGGCCCTCCCCAAACTCAAATTGTCTAAAATGCTGTGGCATGCTGAAGCATTAAGAGTTCCTTTCACTGGACCTAAGGGGCCGAGCCTAACTCCTGGAAAACAACCCCACACCAAACTTTACGCTTGACACAATGCAGTCAGACAAGTTCCAAACCCAGACTCATCCATCAGATTGTCAGACAGAGAAGTGTGATTTGTCACTCTAGAGAACATGTCCCCACTGCTCTAGAGTACAGTGGTGGTGTGCTGCACCTGACGCATTGTATTGCACTTGGTGATGTAAGGTTTACTGTACATGCAGCTGCTCAGCCATTGAAACCCATTCCACGAGGCTCTCTGCGTACTGTTCTTGAGCTAATCAGAAGGCGACATGAAGTTTGGAGGTCTTTAGTGACTGACTGACCTTGCTCTGTGATTTCATGGCCTACCAGTTCGTGGCTGAGATCCTGTTTTTTTCAGTTGCTTTGATTTTGTTTTAATACCACTAACAATTGTTGTGGAATATTTAGTAACAAAGGAAATTCATGGCTGGACTTGTTGCGCTGACGGCATCCTGTCACAGCAACATGCTGGGATACACTGAGTTCCTGAGAGCGACACGTTCTTTCATATTGCTTGTAGAAGCAGTTTTAATGCCCAGGTGCTTCGTTTTATACACCTGTGGCCATGGAAGTGATTGGGACGCCTGAATTCAATAATCTGGATGGGTGAGTGAATACTTTTGGTGCTGCAGTGTTTTTGACAGAGTGTGACAGAGATCTGTATAGATCTGGAGCTCTGTTTAGGAAAATCTGGTGCTGAAAATACACACAGCTCTTTGTGTCTCCCCAAGTCTATTTAATTACAAAGAAACTCAGTATTATTGCTTCCCTTTAATTCAAGTTTGATTCTCCTGAGTTATAATAAATGTTGTTCTGAGCGAGTCAATACCGCTGCTGAGAATCAGATCAGCTTGTTCTGCGAAACTTGTTTTTGAGGAGTCAAAAAATCTTTCCTTAGCTTTTATCTGGCAGACAGATGTAATTGATTGAGAGCTCAGTGGGCTGGATAGAAACTGACGGTATAGTACTCTGAGGACTACTTTAAAAAGTTTTAGTCACTAAAATCACAGACTGTCTAGACAGATGAAAGATGCATCATGATAATTTTATGTAAAGCACCGTATTGGTACCATAAAACATACAAGTGCTTTTTTTATGTGACTTGCAATAAACCAGATAACCTTTTGTAACTAACTAATTGTCCACTAGCAAAGGAAATGGGAAGGCTTGTGGGTCCATACAGACCACACAGGTTGTGGGTCCGTAGCCCATTTCAGCCAGTGTCATCCTTTTAGCACCTTAGTTGGACTTAAAGGTCACTTCCCTAACAAATTTTCTCATACATAAAAAACCTAATACCCTCATTTCTCACTCTTAACCGGAGGAAACCGGCCTCTGCTTCATATCCTCTGTGTTTGAGGCTCTCCCCAACTCTCATCTTTTCAGTCAGTCAACTCCTTCAAGGAGGCTGAGTTAGCACCCTCCGAGGACCCTAAAATGCTTGTTTGGCCTTCAGGAAGAGTGAACTGGGGAAGCTGGAGCTAAAAAGTGGGCTGCTGAGCTACTTGGCCAAGAAATCTACTTTAACTCTTCTCTCTGCCCTCAACATTACTTCTGCATCATCAAACTACCCTCTAATTAGCAAGTGATGTATTATGGATGAACTTCTAATGGATCTGTAGAAATAACTACACGGACGCGTGTGTGGATGTAAATTTCTGCGCAGATACCAACTCGCTAGTGCCGTATCAACCATGCATGCACTAGTAGCTACATGTGCATTGCTCGCATCCGGCGCCTTTGTGTTATCATATCTACATGCATGCGGTTCCAAGCTGTTGCGTTCCACCATCAGCGTTAGTATCTGGTGCGGCCCAGCTCATTAAAAGCACCCTGCACTCAAACCACAGGCAAGAACAGAAGAGTAGTGGATAATCTCATGAAAAATGTAGGGGAGCAGCAGCCTTATCTCTCGGGCCCTGTGCTGGGGTGGTTTGTGTGCTGCTCCAGCCCTTTGATGTAGTCCATTGATCTCCCCTTGCTGACATGTTCTCCCAGGCCCATGGCTGCACCAGCCGGAGGGGTGATTAGCCTTATTAGTGTAATGGAGGGGAGTGAAGGGCTTTAGAGGTGGAAAAGATGGAGGAGAGTATAAGAGGAGGAGACGAAGAGGGGAGGAGGGATGTTTGGCCATTGCAGAAGATGATCAAGCTGTAGCACACAAGATTTTCTGCCTGTAATCAACAAGAAGGAGGGAGAGCGGAGGGGGGGGGGGGCAGCTGCAGCAATGAGAGTCACTTGGGGACGGGGTTGGGTTAAAGTGCAGCACTGCAGTGCTTTGTTGTACTGCATGCCTCGGTGCCATTATTTATCATCTGTCTCAGAGGATGAGTGCTACTGTAGAATGCAGAATTTTGACTTTCAAGGAGGAGTCGAGCGGATTTGGCCACATTTATGCTGAAAGTATGAAAAATCCTGGAGCTCTGTGGGCTTTGGTTCAGCTGCCAGCTGGTGTTTCTGAGAGCAGCATGCTAAAGTAGACATTATTTAACATGAAGAGATAGGTCAGCAGCGGGAAGGCAAAAAATCAAATAAAATGGCTGCAGGAAACCACTGGTCAGTTATGTTACTGCTACACTGGCAGACCAGTGACAGCATGTAGAGGTGGATAAACATAAAGAAAAAAATATGTTTTTCCTCTTTTGTTGCATAGCACTTACTAAAAGCTGGACATATTGTAGCCAAGATTGTTTCTTATAACCAACTCAGATTGAGCTCCTCTGGGCCACAGCAAGGCTGGCCACGCCTCCTCTATGACTTTCCCATCATTTACTGCACAAGCATGTGGATAATGGCTGCGATTTACTACCATGCATACACTGCCAATCTAGGTAGTGTAGTGAATTCCATTAAAGTGCTTTGGTTACAGCGAGGAAAGCTAAGTGGTTCAATATCCCTGCTTTCCAGACACTGCACTATCACACAGCGACGCCTCCCCGGCTACTGTTGAAACCGAACGTGTGCCTCGCTATGGAGACGGTGGCCACGGAGGGAGAGGAGCAAGCAAGAGCCTTTAAGATGATGCTCTCTGGGGCCGTGGAGAGAGTAAACAGTGTGCAAGAGAATGGCTGAAATTGTCTTTACTGCTTTCTTTTATTGCCGCCTCCTCCTCCTGTGTACGGTTTGATTGCTTGTGTATGTCTGCAGTACCCTACAGACAGACATGGGCATGCCGCAGGGCCAAGAAAAACATTGCAAAGCGCATAGCTCGTGCCGGTAGGAGTGAACTAGTCTGTCGTTCATACCCTTGTCTTCCTCGCCAGTGTCAGCCTCCAGTTAGATCAACCAGTCTTTGCATCTCTGTAAAGTTAATAAAAATGTAATTGCTGCAAAACCTCAGTACAGGTAACATCGAGATCTGGCTGTTTGTCCGTCTGTGGCCTTGTTTTTGAAAGTTTCTGAACGTGTAGTCAAAATTGCAGCATAAATAAAAATTTAATTACCCGCAAGTGCAAAGTCGTTGCTTTTAGTTATTTAGTTGTTTAACTCTCACTGCGGTAGCCTCGGGGAGCACTGGGTGCACTTTTACAACGCCATTAATCCCACCCATGGAACAGAACGGACAGTTGTTACTCTCCTCTCAGCGCTCATTGGCTGATGGGGTTTTTTTTAAAATGGGAAACCAATGTTACACATCACAATGCCGGGCCAATCAGTCTACTCTGGGGAGTTGAGACATTTAAATGTCTGGACTCGGAGAAGAATAGTAGCTATAGCCATTGGCCGTTCTGCAGCCACGTGCCTGCTGTCCCATTAGGGTCTTGAAGAGGTTGCTTTTGGGACATAGCAGCAGTAGCACTAGTAGAAGTCCTGTTATTGGTAGTAGTATCAGTAGCTTGTTTGTATAACTTTTTTGCCATGATTTTGTATTTTATATCATGAAAAGTAATACTTGCTCTCCTGGTGCAACACCTTTGAACTTTTTTTTGTCTGTTTCCAAGTCTGCTTCTTTTTAGCAACCACACCTTCTCAGATGATATGTTGCGAGAATAAACAAGTCTTCTTCTCTCAGTTGTTTTCACTCTTTCTTTCTTCCCAGTTAACAGCTCTCAACTCTCTCTCTCACACACATGCACACACCTACACACACACACACACACACACACACGCCCGTCGTCACTCATGTTGCTTTATCACAGATAGCCCGTGAAAAGAGACCTATTTTTTTTTAATGAACAGAGTAAACACTAACAGGACGACAGTCTGTCTTTGCTGGAGACCTTTTCTTTTTTCCAGCAGGCTGTCAGCCCTTTGCTGTATCACACCTCAATAATCTCAGGTCAATTGCTTTGACCAAAGCACCTGCTGGCTGCAAGATTGCCTGCTATCATTTTAATGGATCGCCACTCTAGATACACTTTAATTACGCCTTACTTCTGACACGTTGCTCCGAATGTCAGTTTTTCCTTTAAATAGGTTTAAAAGTGTTAGAAAGGTAGGACGCTTAAAAGAGATGCTCCCCTTTCCTCTTAAAATCTGCATCTGGCCGATAGCGCGGGCAGGAAGCGTTTGCTGAACCATGACATTTTGTTTCTTCTCTCACAGCTATTTTCTCATGGTGGCCAGGCTCTCGCTGTGACACGATGACAAGCTGTGTCATGGCCCTGTAGCGGGACATGATTTACACACATACTCATGAGGACACCAGCATGCAAAGGGCACATGTTATGATTGCACACACATTATGAAACACAGGGCCATAAACACCTAATATGCCCACTGTTGATAGAGGAAAACAAAATTATAATCAGACAAACGTGCTAGTTTCCCCCTAAGCCCCCCCAAGCTGAAGACTAGCATCACACACCAGCTACATCTACTGCATACCAGCAATTGCCTCTGACACAGATTGGGCACCGTGGCAACCACATCTGTCGGCCAACATCAGCACCGCAGTGGGAGGAAGCACGGGTGGTCTTTTGCTCTAAATTCAACTGATCTGTTCCTCCTCTTCCTCCACCCTTGTCCTTGCTGCAAGAATGCTAGGAGATGCGTCAGTCCAATAAAGTGGACTGTCTCCACCTGAGAGCCCTGACTCATTTGGTTTTAGTGTGAGCTAGTCGGTGTTTGGTGGAACCACTGCAGGGTAACATAAGTTCAAGTGCCATAATTTGTTTTATTTATAAGCCTAGCAAATGCACTGGTTATTTGATTTCTAGCAGCACTTCAGCCGCTGTAAGTACGTGCCACTAATTCCACCCTTTGTTTTATTTTTATAAAGAGCTTTACGGGATGTTTTTAATGCGGCACCATCAATAGTAAGTTAACCGTAAAAATGGCAGAGGTTTACGAGACTTTATGTTTAATGAATCTTGAAGCCATTTACACGCCGTCGGCTCGAGACCACAATGGGCAGAGAAGGAGAGCTCTTAAGTCTCTCAGAGAAAATTTACTGTCACAGCGCTGAAGACAAACACTGAAGGGGGCAGCGTGTCACGATAACAGCGGCTCATCACTCCACCCTGAGCAGCGCTCGAAATCCACCCAGCTGTAGCCCGGCGATTATTTCCATGTCAGAGTTTGCATGTTAGTGGCTTTATGATTTAATGAGTGAACGGTGCCAAATGTGGGTTTTTGTGTGGAGAGGAAGAGTTCACAGTGGAGAAGAGTCTGCGTTGCGGTGATACACTCTCATATTGTATTCTGCCCGCGTGAACGCCTGTCATCCAAGGCAGATCAGGAAGACTAATTCAAAGGGCTTATGCATACTTAACAGCACTCTGTTTGCTTTTTAGCCGTTTATTTACACACTATCATTTTTCCGTTTTCTCATCAACCTTCAGACTGGCAGCCGGAGCTATTTTTGACTCAGACAAAATGGTTGTCTTAACCGTTTTATTTTACTACCAAGCGTTTAATTTTAAAGGAATTAGGTGGGAAGCAGCAGTTGCTTTTTTAAATGTACACGTTTCGAGTCTTCAGAGCGGCGAGAGGCTCTGTAAATCTGAGTGTCCTCTTCAAGGATGCTGTCATCAAACACTGGAAATCAAAACGCTGCTTCTTTCTTATGAGCTGCTCCTTGCAGAACATTGTTGAGCGGTTTCACTGACTTGCGTCGATGCTGTGATGTGTTGAACGTTCAGTACTACAATATAGCGTGTGAAGCGCATACTGAGTAGCTTTCTGCTTCTTCTGGCATATTAATGTGACATGCCACCTTCTGAGTACTGTACCTAAACAAGATTCAGATCACACACTCGCCCAGATCACAGAATAGTGCAACCTAACAAGAACAACAAGCATATATTAACTTCATCCTTTTTTTGGGCTAGTGGCTAAAAGCCAGCCCCCCCAAAGTGATAGCTGAGATTTTCAGTATTGTCTCTTTCCCCTCACACATTGTGAAATAAAACCAACATGCTGAAACGAAAGCTTTTGGTGTTATTAGTCACACAAGAAAATTCTGTATCTTTTAATCTCGCACACCAAAAATACTAATATGGGGGCTGAATTGGAGTAACACATCAGATCTCCTTTTCACAACTGTGTAACCTTGAATATTTTAGGCTTGTGAAGACCTCACAGTGAGTATGATGGATTCTGAAGGTGTGAATTGGACTTTTAAAGCGATGCTACACTTGGAAGTGATAAATGAGCCTGCATGACATGTAACACCCCAGGGACAATCAGTGCCTTAATTGGAGACGGCGAGAGCTGCACTGGCATGCTAAAACCGGGGTGGTGTTGATTACACAATCCGCCGCATACAATCATGTGACACAGAGATCATTATCTTAGTGAATTAGATTTAATTATAACCAGTAAAATGCATTATGATCCTGCTTAAGGTTGCTTAATAACTCAAACACCAGAATTGATGAACGTAATCCTTTCTTTCACTGAAAGCGCTTCGATGTGACCCCGGTTGACTTTGTGCTTTTTTGTGGGGGTGTCCTCCATTTGTCATTTCCCTTGAAATTGAAGGAATTTATGCTAAAGCTCTGCTGGACGGACAGAAAAAAAGCGGCAGATAGAAGAGGGGTTGTGGCCGGAGACTGCCCTGGCATGGGAGGATGGCGATTTGGCAACATCAGCTGCTTCCCTGATCCCCTCTCTCTAATTCTGAGTTCCCACGACAGAGAACACCCAGCCCCAGTCTCCTATCCATTATGCATGGATGAGCTTTATTGCATTATGTTTTTTTAGACTAACACACTTAGCAAGCTTGTAGCATGCACAGCCCCTCTCCACCAACTCAGTGAATAATTCAAGGCCGGGGCATTAGGCTTGGAATAGAGGAGCTTAATCAAAGGCTACAGCTTTCAGTGCAGCTCAGCGCCGCCCCATTGGCAGTTGTAACCTCAAGCTTGGCACAACATAGATTTTAAAAAGGAAGTTGAATTATCAGGCCAGAGGCAGACTTTGGAGAGCTTTGTGAGCTTTGAGAGACTCTTGAGATCGTGCATCCAGCAAACCTCCATAGTTTTTATTGTGAGTAGCCAGGACACCTTGTGCTGCACACGCCGCTGTTGACGGAGCTGTAAAGGAAATTCAGCTCGGCTCCAACCCCCCCACCCCCACCGCACCCCAGTCTTTTTCCACCACAATCCACAACTCTGATTTATGCTGTTTTTTAAAAAAAATATTTGCCTATAAGCATGCTGTTGGGAAAAATTGCCTGCAACTGTGAGTTCTGGAGTATTATTTAATAATATTAATTCATTTCATCTCTTTTCATTCGGCTCTTGGGGTGTACAACAAAATGTTGCTGTAAGATTAAAAAAAAAAAACTATTTTTTAAAAATTTTTCTTTTAATAATTTT
>VOQJ01013054.1:19566-32727 GCA_015052665.1 Apistogramma diplotaenia
GTTGCTGTAAGATTAAAAAAAAAAAACTATTTTCAAAAATCTATCCTTTCAGGAATTTCAAATAACTGCCGAGTTTTCAGATTGAAAAACTTTTTTTTTTTAATCTAGTAAGGGTTTCTAGCTCCGGAGATGTCGAAATTCCCACATATTGATGGAAAACCTAAGTTATTTCAAAAGATGCCATAACACAAAACTACCTTCCAGAACAAGCCCTTACTGTCTGTAATGTACCTGCAGGCAGGGTACGCCCTGTGCAGGTCACCTTTTTTTAGCCATGTTTACTATAAAAGTCTTTGAATCACAAGAATAAACATACTGTGCATGCTGAAAATATTGTGGTTTGATTAGAATATGCCTCTAACCCACTGTCTTTTTTAATGTAATGTGAATGTGTCCTTTACAAGCATCTGTAAGTGTTCAGACTGAGACCCACTTTAATTTATTATTTATAATGCTATAGCTAAGTTTATCAAATGCCAAAGGATGCTGTATATATTTGAAGTGTATATATATTTGAATATTTTTAAACCCAATATTAAAACATCTGCTTTGGGAACTAAAAGGTTCTGGTGTGTAAGAGATTATTATGACTCACCAATAATGAATGCAATCTGTGTTCAGGGAAATGTTTTCATTTTGTTTGCTGTTTATTAAATACCTGCAGCTTCGTAGGTTTAACTACAGCAGCAAGAACAATATGAGGAAACAAGACTGTTGTGTTTA
Organism: Apistogramma diplotaenia; assembly: GCA_015052665.1. Lineage (NCBI taxonomy): Eukaryota > Metazoa > Chordata > Actinopteri > Cichliformes > Cichlidae > Apistogramma > Apistogramma diplotaenia. The sequence continues at coordinate 20,290 of VOQJ01013054.1, forward strand.
TTTATGTATGTGGCATAACAGCAGTAACGTCAATTAATTATTCATAACTTTTAAAATAACTGTCCCTGCCATAGAGACTCTGCTGCTCTTCACGGTTACGCTTGCACAGGTAAATCAGTTGTTGCACAGCAGCATCCTCAGACTGACTCGTGAGCGGCGTCACAAATGACAGGATATTTATATATTTATGTTTTAGTCAGAATAAAAGTCTAATGTGAAGTCCTAATTTATTTACAAATGTAACTGTTTTGCAAACAATAATGATTATTTTGTGAATTAGTTGGAATAATTTTGTTGTTGGGCCTGAGGCTTCATGGATGCAGCGTTTTGTTCCCTGTTGAATCTCATATTCAGGGCCATTTAAAAAGCCCAGTTGAATGATAAAAAGTCCTGTTCAGTCCTCTGGCGGGCTGTGGATCTGCCTCGTGGTGGGGAGGGCGGCTGGGCAGCTGACCTTTCCTCCTGCTTTGGGAGAAATGAGCATCTCTGCTAGTCTAGTGAGGATTAAGTTCTGTCAAGTTAAGTGAATTTGGTCATTTTTGGTTACTTTTCTATCACTAATTTCTGATTTGTCATCACAGCTGCAACATTTTGTGCAGATAGTGTTGTCTGCATCCCTCCCTCCATCCACCCAATCTTTTTTCCATCTTTTTTAATTTTTAACTTTGTAACCACCCCCACAAACCTTCTTGTTTCTTTAAAAATAAAATAAAAGAAAAAATGAGCCCACCCCCAGTACCCCTTGTATGTTATCCAGCTTTCTCTTCCCTTTTACCTCCCCCTGTCCTTCTTTATCCTTCTGTCTTCCCGACTTTCTCTCTTGGTCTGCTTTTCTCCATCTATTTTCTTTCTCGCTCTCTCTCGCGTTCCCTCTCTCCGTTCCTCCCCTGTAAAACGCATCCAGGCTTCCCTCGGGGGCTAATCCTGTTGGAAACGTTTCAGGGAAAGCGGATTATCTGTCGGAGCTGCATGATTTTTGGAGAAAGTTCACTCACACTTGATTAAATTAATCATTGTCCTCCAAAACCCCTTATGGTCTTTCCTTGTGGATACTGGTGGAGATAAATAACTGTCCTCAAACATATTCATCTCTAATTAATATGGGGGTACAGTGCTGTTTCTTTAGGTTGAGGTGTGGGTCATGAAGTTGGTGCGGTGCTGTGGAGCCACAGAGAATGGGTGGCAGAGCTGTCAGGAGACTCCTCGCAGAGCTTTTATGGGCACACAGACTATTTTAATCTAGCGGTTTTTGCAGGTTGATGCAAAATCTTTGACAGCTTGATTTATCCTCACTTTTTAATTCACCATTGGATTGCTTGAAGGAGGCCCAGCATGCTTTTGTTAGCGCTAGACAGAGACTAATACCTGATTTGGTGTATGCTTTCATAATTTATATAGAGGTGTCAGCATGCGTCATGCTGCCACCGCGGGTATTTGCTGCAGAACACATCAGAGGAAAGAATTAGTGTTTAAATACAGGTGTGTGTGTGGCCAGTAGGCAATTGTTAGTTTGTTGTTTATAGCCCATGAAGAGCAATGTGGTCAATGAAGCTTCACAGGTGGATGGGATACAACATAACCTTGAGATGACGATAAACTTTCCACTTCCCTGCCTGCAGCAATCGCTCCCTCTCTCCTTCACTTTCAAACCATCCTTTCAAAGGAAAGCCTGCTGAGGCTCCATTTAACAAGAATATCCCCTCATTACACAACTGCGAAACCTTAAAAGTTACCATCCGTTAAGTGGTTTCATTGAAGGCAATGAAAAATTCCCTTTCAAAGGAAATAATTACAGCTGGTTCTTCAGGGGTGCATGTAGCAGCAGTGTTTGTGGAGCATAATTACTATGCAGAGCAATTACTCTACAGCAACAATTGGTAGCTTTACCCCACACGAGTGTGAGGATTAGTGCTGTGATCACCCGGGGTGTCAAGCACTCGTCCGGGTCCGATTATTGGAAAGGTCCAAGGTCTGCAACAGTTACAATTTAATGCCAATATTGTGATATTGATTAAACAATGAATTTAATCATCTTTTATTTAGTAACAAAGTGATGTGAAAATTAAACAAGTGAATTTAAGACAGTATATAGTGAAAGTTAGCAAACTAATTGGAATCCAAATCCAAACAGTAAACAGCAGTGCCTGAAAACCTAAAGAGTTTTCCAAAAAGAAGTCCAATTACAGTCTATGGAAATCAGTGGGAAAACAACTGGATTTGTGACCTCAGTGAGCACATTCCTGATGAGCACGGTGTGCTTCAGGCAGGCCTATTGAAAAGACTGGACACGTTCACACACTGTCCTCTTTCACACAAGGACCCCAGCTTGTGATGCATGATTTTAATCAACCAAAATGGCCAAAATTCTCAAACCAAGGCTGCAAAGCAGGGCTTCACGATCCAGTGGGTAATATAGTGCCATCCATCCATCCATCCATCCATCCATCCATCCATCCTGCTGGAGGTTTCTTCCTGTTAAAAGGGAGTTTTTCCTTCCCACTGTCGCCAAGTGCTTGCTCATTGATTGTTGGTTTTAATCTGTAATTACTGTAAAGTCTTTACCTTATAATAAAAAGCGCCTTGAGGTGACTGTTTGTTGTGATTTGGCGCTGTTTGAATTGAATTGAATTGAATTGAATTGAATTGAATTGAATCCATCCATGCATTCCTGTACAGGTCGCAAGCCTGTCGCAGGGCCAACACAGAGAGACAGACAACCATTCACACTCACATTCACACCTACTGTATGGGCAATTTATTTTATATACAGACTATGAATAGAACAGTGGTATGAGAAAATTGAATCTAGTGTGTGTGTGTGTGTGTGTGTGTGTGTGTGTAAGCATGCTTACCATAATCTTTCATGCTTTTACAGCAGGGGCACGTTTTTCATAAATGCCATCCTGGATATATTTGTATGCATGTGCCATGTTTGTCATGCCTCCTCGCTGCAGTACAGGTTACTGTCTGAAAAATGGCAGCTCCTAACATCTTTAGTCTGTGTCTCTGGAGATTCATCACGTTACATCATGATCCACTGGCTCAGCAGACATCCTGCCTGAAATGCCTTTCAGGTTTGACTCCTCAGGTCTGGATACCAGAGTTTGTCTGTTATGTAATTTGTCTGCAGGAAAGATGTGGTCTCTTCTTTATTTTTTTCCTTCTCCTTCTTCCTGCTTTCAACTCTGTGCACGCACCTGAGGTTGCCTGTCTTTATGAATCAATGTATCCTTTGCAGATTTCACTGTGATCTGCAGAAAAGAGATTCCGACTGCGATGGATTTGCATGGGCTTTGAGCTCGGACACGTGCAGAAGAGGGGAGAAAAAAAATAGATTCCCATGTCATGTGCACTTGTCCCTCTGGTTCAGAGAGGTTATGAAAACACATTGTTTCTACTTCACTGCAAGCTGCTTCATTTGCAGCTTGTGTAGAGATTTTTGTGTGCAGTTACAGGCAGTTTCCTGGTGCATGTATACGCTGTGTATATGCTGTATGAATGATGCTGCTGCTGCTGCTCAGGCATTTGCTGATTCAGTGAATAATTAATCAGCCGAAAACACCGGTTATAACTTAAAGATTCAAAGCAAGTCAAAACAGTTGGAACTGTCAAAGAGCCACGAGTCCCAGCTGCTTTTCTCAATGCTTTTCTTTAATACATTCAAAACACCTCAGGATTTAGTGCATGAAATAGTTGTGTCTTATTCTCAAACTCTTACAGATTGTCGACTTTTAAATCCACTGTTGTCTGATAAATTATCAGCACTGATGAAAACTGTTCAGGGGAAGATGTTGGCTGTATACCAAAATAATCTGCAGTGCAGTAAAATGTAGTAGTATTTTTTGGGGTCTTCCCTTTTTGAATGTTAGACTTTATAGTCTACAGCTGTCCAACCTTTAACACTGTGACTTGTTAGCATGTCTAAGCTGTAACACAGTCATTTGTATTCAGGCTGTAGCGAGCCTTGCCCCTTTGTTTTGCACTGTCTAGGTACATTAAGATTATCAACAGGTCACAGCACACACCTGAGCCAGGTTGTCATAGGATTATCACAGGCACCGTCAACTTATGCATGTGCTTATAAGAGTCTGTCTCCTATTGCTGTTACCTCCTCCGCCGCCGAGCTCCAGACTCCGCTGACTCACGCTCCCTTCTGTCCTGCCATCATGTGAGTCTGAGAGCTAAGTTTTCCAGAAGTCGAAAACATGTCAAAGCCTCTGTGTTTGTCTCTATTGACTTCACACCTAGCAAGTGTCAACACGCAACTGACAGAAATTCCTTGGCCTGTCAGAGAAGAAAAATATTCCTTCTTCTCTGACCACTCTAACCTGCCCCCAACCCCCCACCTTTGAGCACTCTACTGTATTCCCATGAAGTTTTCCCATTGTCATGTAAATTGAGAGTCGGCCCCAGAAGCTGCAGTGTTGACATGAAAACAGCCCTGTTTGATTTTGGAGTCTCTTCTCTTCTCTTCTCTTCTCTTCTCTTCTCTTCTCTTCTCTTCTCTTCTCTTCTCTTCTCTTCTCTTCTCTTCTCTTCTCTTCTCTTCTCTTCTCTTCTCTTCTCTTCTCTTCTCTTCTCTTCTCTTCTCTTCAAATGCTTATTGCAGAACAATCCGTAATACCTAGTATTTGATTAAACCCGGTCTTAAAGCTGAGTTCACCCAAATTAATATTTGGTTATTTACAGTTTCATCGGAGTCAGCTGAATGAGTCACAGATGGATTTAAATTGACCCAATTCTTTTTCACCCTGTAAAATAGTGAACAGTAGTAATATGACTAGAATATTTTTGGTCTGGTTGGACAAAATATGCTGTCAAAAATGTCACATGGGAGGGGCCATTTTCCCTTGGCTCCCCTCGGAGGAACCAATAAAAAATTGTAACAATATTTGCATTCCAGAGAAGAAAATTTGAACTAATCCGGTGGCCCGTGGTGGTCCAGAACCTCACTAAGGCACATTCTCTTCTGTTTTTCAGTTGAATTTGTTAGTCATTTGTATATTTTTGTGTGTAAATGCGATCTAATATGGGTTTAAGCAACATCTAAGCTAGGTAATGGTAACATTGAAAACTATTTTTTAATTAATTTCTTATATTTCTGTAATGTTTAACCTTTGCAGACTTGCTTAAGGGGAAAAAGATTGCATTTAAACAGAAAATGCATACATGGTCTGCAGCATGCAGCATCATTTCAGTGATGCAGAGAAGCGCCTGGCAGTCCAAGTCGTGCAGCTGTTTTTTTTTTTTTTGTTGGTTAGCAGGCATTTAAGAGAGCCACCAACAGACCCTCTGTCCTAGTACCAAAATCCTGAAATCCCTCAAACTCACTCAGCCTTTTGCCAATTATTAGCTCAGCAAATTGTGCTTCCAACTGTTTTCATGCAGACTCCCCAGCTGAAACTGTAGTTAGAGGAACATAAGCTCATGATGAGGTTAGCGGTTAATCCCCGACTGCAGATCCACAACCACACCTCCACGGTTAAATCAGCACAGGCTGCTTTCACCTGTGATTAAACTTGTGTCACTTGTCCGCTCTGTCCGTGTATTATTTTGGTTTAATGCCAACACGCTGTGCACTCACTCTCAGTCTCGGGGGTCACGGTGTTAGACTGCGGCCTTATCATCAATTCTGATAGATAAAGTCTGATAGTGGAATCATGCTTGCATTACTGCAAAGTGTTTACTACAGTAAATATTCAACAAGCAGACATGGTTGCAGTGATATAATGACAGCTTATAGCATAAGGCAACAAGCCTGGGATATAGCTGTGCTGCACTTTACTTATTTTCAGTCTCAGAGCCGATGTAATCTGAGTGTCTGTCATAAACACGGTCGGGATGTATTTTGCGCCGTCTTCTTTATTACTCGCATTGTTATAAATGGCTCTCTGGGTCCTCTCAGTCAGCAGGATTACAGCCCAGGATTAAGATTCTGCACCGTGAGCGAGTGGGTGTGCAGCGAGCGAGGCGAGTTATTGGAATTGCTATCATTATCCTCTGGATATCTCATCATGAACTTCTCACCTGAGTGCTCCTGCAGCCCAACTGAACGCCGCACTTGCTGAATGCACACAGCTGCAGAACATTAAATGCATAGATGTTGATGAAGTTCCACTCTTGCACCCCTTGAGTTGTTTTTCCCTCCTCCTCTTCTATATATTATCTCAAACTTAGTTTGGCTTTAACTTTCATAAGTTTACACAACATAGTTATATTTAATTACACAAGCTGTAATGAGCGCACCACAGTCATTTCCATAAAAGCAAAGAAAGCCACTGTACTCTTTGTGCTTTGCCGGTGGTGCGTTTGCAGTGCGAGAGAGCCGCTTTAGTCCTCCAGTGTTTCCCAGGGACAACTGCAGTTGATCAAAAGAAAGATGATCTGAATCTCTTTTGACTAATTAAATCAATTAGAAAACCATTTAAGGAAAACAACTCTAAATATTTTTAATTGCACATTATGTAATTATGTAATTATGAATTTCAATTTAAATCTTTCAGCTTTGATAGTTGGCTTGCCTTGAAATAAGTGTGCATTTTTGGATAGGGAAAAAAATAATCACAAAAATGTTCTGCTGCTTTATTGATAATGAGAGCGCGTGTTCCCTCTAAAGGCCTGATGTAATGAGCCTCGTGGCTGGAAATAACAAAACAAAACTGGCTCAGAAAAATTATCTTTAAATAAACTGCCAACAGGTCAAAGATGTGTTTCTAATGGCAACATGTTTAATTCCTTCATTCAGACTGTGTTCAAAAACTCATTGGCCTTGGAATAGCTTAGCATAGTTATAATGGTGATGTGTGTGCTCAGTTTCAGCACTACTATACAAAAACTGAGATCTGTTGAATAACTCGATGCTGCAGTTGGATGAGGGTGTGTGCATGTGTGTCTAAGGTGAAATGTACTTGCGCTTTGTGCTCTCTCAGCACAATACACTTTCATAAGATGCCCCAGTGGCCCCAGGATGCTCTTTGCTCACTCAACGGTAAAATGCATGGTATTGGAGGCGATGGACTAGCGTTTCAGGCGGCACGGAAAAGGCGACCTTTGCTATCCACAGGAAGTCGTAATGATAAAACAGAAAGTGGAAGAAGGCTCATTGCCTGGAGAATGGAATTAAATGGCCAGCTGCACCTTTCGTTCAGTCTGTATATGACAACAGCACGTCTAGATTGACTGGTCCTTTGGTCTGGACCCTGGGAAGTTGCTCTCAATGACAACGCACTATAATGAGCTGCATAATAGTGCTGAGTGTCACCCGAATTCTCATTCTCTCTGTGGCGGTGCCACTTGCACGATCTTGCTCGCTTTCACTTTTCTTTCTGTGCAAAATCCGGTGATGTGGCTGCTGTCTGAAAAGAGCAAAGTTAGCACATCTCATCACCACAGCAACAACTACAGTTCTATTTCAAGCTTATCTTTTCCTGGGTGCGCGTGTAGTTGAATTAATAATATTATCCTCCTCTGTCAATCTGTCAGTCACTTAAATACCTCACAGAGAGAAACAGTGAGGCAGAGATTTCCCTGATTCTTATCTCCGCTCTGCCGTGACCCACATTAATGAGCGCTTTGTAGTTTGACTCCTATCTGTTGCCACTGAGGAAGATGACTGCGATAGCCCATATTTCTCTCACCGTTCCCCAGCGGCTGGCAGGATTAATGGCAAAGCTGCAGACGATGGCACTCGACAGCCATCTTGGGTTAAGGATGACTCAGATCTTTTTGCTCGCTGTAGACTCATTAAACATCAAAATGAATGTCTCGTGGACTCAGCAGATGCAATAATGCACAGAATCTTTTATGCAGTGTTGACTAAACAGTACTTACGGTGGTCCTGAGTGGAGCCTGTTGCAGGCTTGCACTTACGGCGACTGGTAGTGTACTTCCCTGTGCACTTTATGAGCTACTTGTGTTTATGGTGCCTTGGTTTGACACTTTAAAATGCAGAACACACTGTGCCATTAGGTCTGAGGTGATGTAAGACGGGAACCCAGGCTTTTGTCTCGTGTTCCCGGACGCCTCAGCGTGCTGGTCGACTTCCACCTAATTTCAGTTGCTAATACGCTCCCTTTCTTACAGTTTTCTCTGCGTTTCAATAATTGAACATGCCTGGCCGGGTTCTTGTGCCACAAAAAAAAAAACAACACGACTTCACTTTTATGCAGACATGATTTGACAACAAGCTTGGGATTAGACGGACCCTCCCACAAGCAGAGAACAACACAGCCCACTTGAGTCACACTTGTTTGTTTTTTTTTTTAGATATAACTTGAAAATTCATTTCTCTCCTGCAGGAACATTGTTTTTATGCATTTATGCCAGATGTAGTTTTGCATGTGAAACAGGTAAAGTGGAGAGAGGGAGTGAATAAGAATCAGCCACACCACCGGTTTTCAAACCGAGCGGCTCAGCAGATGCGCAGATGAGATCGCTGAAAGAATCGGATCCACTGGGAACAATAAAAAATTGACCGCGCTGGTATGCTAACAAGGCTGTCACGATCCAGTCTGGTGAGATTTACTCAGAAATCAAAACACCACGTTTGGTACAGCATGGGCCGAGTTTTGCCCGGAGAAAATGAAACCGGTGAGGCTTATTGATCATATAGATCAGTCAAATTCAGAATATGAAAAAGTATTTTCTCGCTCTCGAGGCCACTATTAAAAAAAGAAAGATGAGTTTCACCGATTCAAAGAAAATCCTGGCTGTGGACCTGGCATTTAGAGTGACGACAGTAAAAGAAATATCACAACAGGTTAAATCTTCATGGCATTAGTGATGTCATGACCAAAACTCAAGCATCCTGGATTATTAACACAGGGGTAAACATGCTTGTTTCATGTGGATATGTTAGCACTGTAAATGTGGACATGGTCAAAATGTGATTTACGTAAACATTTACCCATGAGCTCATGTGTAAGGACTCATCAGGCTGCTCCTCCCAGATTATCGGTCAGATTTTAATGAATCTTGCATCTGATGATCACCTGATGGGTCTTCACCCATATGCTGGTCAAGTCCAATTTCTGTTTTTACAATAATCCCTACATCTCCTAGATTATTAGTCAGATTTAAGAGAAAATTCCACTCAAGGTGTTGTTTTACAGGGAATAACCTATGAATTATGATGTCATTAGCTGTATGTATGACTACATCACTGATGTGTGGTGCAAACTTTGGCTGCATGGATAAATCGCTCCTTACTATTAAGTCTCAAAGACATGTTGTCTGAGCCTGATGCTAAGTGGGGACTGGCATGGGATGTGTTTTTTGTGTATTTGTGTGTCTATGTCTGTCTGCAGCTGCGTCATTCTACACAACCACATTAATGATAGAACAGAGACTTAGTCCGCAGACTTCTCATTAAAAACAGAGTAGAAGTACAAGAGAAGTCAGACTGTTGAAGACCGTGAGATGGCAAAAAGAGAGAACTGCAGTTAATGTCGGAAACACAAAAAAAAAAAACAATGCAGAAACATCGCTAAAAGAGCAACAACGTGACTCAGAACCTGGAGGCTAAAAATTCTTCCTCCCTCTCACGGCTCCGTCTTCTTCTTTCTTCCACCTTTCATTCTCTTCACTCTCCTCCACCCTGTCTCTCAGGGACCAGGACATCTCCCCCCTCACATTATCACAGCACCACTGCTGCTGCTGCTGTTGATGTAGCTGTTAATTCGCACACCCCACCTCACTCCCACCACTCCACTTCTGCTGAGTTGGTGTGATCTTGCCTTTACTTTACAGTAGGAAGGTCATTCCCCTGATCTCCTGTGTGGTGATGGACAGAGAGGAGGGGCTGGAGAGCAGGGCAGAGGAAAGCATATGGTTAGTTAGCTTTAATGCGGAGGCAGATGTCGCTCTGTGTAGTTGGAAGATTAGTGGGTTGGAAATGTGTCATACTATGATCATACAAGGGAATATTTGTAGTCTATATTGTCAAGGGGGCTGCAGCCCTGATTTATGTCACATGTGGCTTGTGATGGGAAGAGGATGCGAGCTTCTCTTTTAACTTTCGCCTTTTTGATATGAAGGATGGTTAATTGCTCATTACCTCATATAATAAAATATTTGTTTACATTCCAAAATATTCACAATATATATGCTAATATTTCAGCTCTGTGGATTGTATTTGCGGTCTAATTAAAAGTGCACACGGCAGCTACACACCGCCTCTGTTTGTGTCTGTCACAAAAATAAAGCCTGAAATAATTGAGCGTTGCCTTTAAATAGTTTCTTTTGATGAAGTCAAGCCAACTTCAAATAGTCAAATCTAATCACCTTGCTCAATTTTTCTTTCTCTTCTTGTTGTCTCCCCCCCCCCCATGCCTGCTCTCCACTCCCCTTTTAGTTCATCGCTTTAAGCTGCTTATGTCAGACCTCTGTCCCGGTGTGGGCACACTGCGAAAATGAGGTGAAATGAAGTGTGCGGAGAGTGGTTTGGGCATGTGAGACCACTGCCTGTTTAACTTTGCATAGCGCTGTAGCCATCCAGCCAAGCAGACAGACTGGAAAACATGGCTACAGAGTGGCCCGTCACGTCCCTCTTTTACAGAATCCTCCAGCCGTAGTAACACTCCACATGCCAGTTATATAAGTGAAGATAATTCATCTGACGGTTTTGTGTGAGGTGTGAGATCATAAGCTGGGTTTATGGCACACTGCTTCTCTCGGCGGAGTCAGCGAGATCCCGGTCTCACGGACAGACAACTGTCTGAAAAACTGAGGCGAGGCCCTGCTGTAAACTCGCCCCTCAGAAGTTCCCTGAGGCAGTTTTGTCCCCTAAAATGGCCACAGAAAGCTGCAAGGTTACAGGAAGGGGGTGGGGCTCTGTCAGTCCAGGAGAGCGATGAGAGCAGCCAAAGCAGAGGTCTTGCAGGTGTTGGTGTTGTAGCAACCTCTCTTTTGAATGAGTGCCACAGGGGGGAGAGGAGAGCTTGATTTTAGAGGATGTTAGTGACTTGTCATACATCACATGATGAATGGGGAAGGAAGGGTTGAGGGACTGGAAGGATCGGCCTTCCCTGAACTATGGGTGCAGGAGAGCATTAGAGGGAGTGATTTAAAAGCACTGAGTGTAAGAAACACCTCGGGGTTAAATCTCAGAATGCAGGAAACAAGCAACATACAGAGGGAGGGAAGAGGGCAAATGGCACAAAGTGTGTCTGTGCTGTGGTTTGGGGCAATGGAGGTCTCGGATCATGTTTTATGTGTAGAATATTTACATAATACACGGGTTTTCAGACTCTGCGTGCATGCATTTTAATATTAAGCTTGTGCATTTAGTACAGCACATGTATTTAATGTTCTCAAACCTTCACGCTGCTTCTCCCTAATATTTTATTTTAACTGAAGCAAGACTGGTAACGAATTATAGGAAAAATCCATGCAGTCTTTGGTGTTCTGATGATAGTGGAGAGCAGTGCACGAGTCAGAATCTCCACATCGTCGGGATTGAAATGTTTCAGAGGATAAAGGTAGTCACTCGGAAAAACTTTGTGTTGGTTTTTAGTCACCTTTTCTTCTCAGAGGATGGGGAACTCAAACTCTGTAAAATGCCCCACACAGAATAATAGAGCCACATGTATTTTTTTCCTTTATCTGTCACCCTTCTGTTACATACAGTGCTTAAAATTGCTACAGTAGGAGAAACAGAACAGCTCTAGATTCATCCTCTTTATGACATTAAATTAGGTACTTAAATAAGAAAACTAGGGGTTGGGTTATAAGCAGGGATTTTAAGCAGACCTTGGCATAAAGCAGCAGGTGAAGTGGAAGTGGGTGGGTGGAGCAGAGTGGCAGCTGGCACCATTCACTGGTGGGACCAAGCAAGCGACCAATTAATGTTTTAGATGCTGATTAACCCTGTAAACGCCTCTAATATCAGGGATTACTTGTCAAACTATCCCCTGGCCGGGATCAGGGCTACCTGGAGTCGATGCAGTAACTGGTCACAGTCGAGATAAGTCGGCCTGTGTAAGCGTGTGTTCCCAACCTGATTGTCCAAAAAAGTAAAACACCTATACTTAAGCTTCCCCAGATTAGAGTTAGTTACCTCTTTAAATCATTATTATTGTAATTAACAATTCTTGAATTGAGCTAATGTACACCCTCGTCATGCAGGGAAGCACGTTTCCCAAAGTAGCGGACTTAAACTTTAAAGGGAATGTGACAGGATTGATGTACTTATCAAGTTCCATAAAATAAAGTCATATTTTCACCTCTAAATAAAGCTGTTTAATGCAAAACCCACATGACTTCTTCAGTTCCTCAAACTGAAACATTTGATCATCACTTTTTATATTAATGTGGTCTTATAGATGTAAGTTAAGACCATTTCTCTGATGATTTGTCTCGATGTCTCATCCGTCCATTCCCTTCCGCTTATCCCGTCCAGGGTCGCGGGGTGGGGGGGGGGGGGGGCTTGCGCCCTCGCGT
>VOQJ01013054.1:56781-68329 GCA_015052665.1 Apistogramma diplotaenia
GGCTTCCCTGTTTTCCTTGTTTTTTTTTTTTGTTTTTTCCTTTTTTTTTTTTTTTTTTTTTTTTTGCACTCTGCAGTCACAATACCAAGACAACCACGTGGTTGGACCCCCGCTTGGCGAAGAAGGCAAAGCCCCCTGAGAAGTGCGAGGACGGCGGTATGTAGACTCCTTTGCTCGGCTGGTTTTCTGAAGCGAACAGTCATTTCCAGTAAATACCGCTTTTACACGAGGGCATGCTTACATTGTATATGCCCTACATTACATAAGCCATCACTTCTCACCTCTGCGCGCGATGAATCGAGCACCCAACAAGAATGAAATATGAATGTTTGACTTCCCTTTGAAATGGCACGTCACCGAAGAGTAATCTCAACCATCACAGTGTTAAAAGGCTAATTTTTTTAAAAAATCTAGAGCTGCTGTCTACTTTGAGGATTTCCAGACATGCCTTTTTATCCCCAGGATGTAATGTGGGCTTAAGTGCACACGGTGGCTGAAAACGTGGGACCCTTGCAGCTTGTTTTAATGGATTTTTACAGGCAAACGGAACGCCAGTCAGTGCGTTCCTTCTGAAAAGCAGCACTTTCTTGCATTAAGAGCTCCTCTGTCTCTTCTTTTCTTATGCTTGATAATGTTAAGGACATAACAGATATCAGCCGTTCCAGCCGGCCTGCTTGTTGACAACCATAGAAATGTTTTTCTAAATTATTTTCATGCATACTTTCTTATGCTAAATATCCCAGTCAGGGGGTGAAAATACACTGGTAACTAGCACTCTTCCATCATTCTGAATACATTACAATCCCCAGACATCTGCAAAATAGTGTGCATACTCGTCCCCTTCCTTGTATTAGTCTCTTATCTTGTGAGCAGCCAATTTGCATCTCCGCAGCACAGTGGCGCACTCTTTTCCTCTTGCAGAGTTACCTTACGGCTGGGAGGAAATTGACGATCCGCAGTATGGCACGTACTACGTTGAGTAAGTAATATTGATGCATCTCATTTCAAATCACTCCAGTTGCCGTCATTGCTTTGTCAGACTTCAGTAACACAGACACAGATTTTGCAAGTGGGGTCAGTGCACAAGTGCATACTGCACAGCTTTGTGAACCTGAGCTGATGTAAAGTAATATTGTTTAAAAATAAACAAAAGTTCGGAGTTACACAAGATGCAGAGAAGGGAGCCTTCACCTGGAGAACACTTGAAGACTTTGATCAGGATTTTCCCATTTTTCATCAGTGGGTGGCAAAATGAAACTTCATGGGTAACATTGCCATGACCTGTATGTGAACACAACGCTGATTTTTCTCTCGCTGCATTCTGTCAGTGTGTGTGTGTGTGTGTGTGTGTGTACACAGAGTCTGCGTATTTGTCACTGCATATTGTTTGTATATCTGTCTGTGTGCTAAATGTGTATTTGTCATCAACACCCCGGCAGGAAATCTGTGAAACACAGCCACTGTAGCAGCGATAGAGAGAAATGGGGGAGATTTTGAGCTAGAATGCATGGAAGGAGCAGAGTGGGGGCTGGATGAAGAGGTAGCAATCTGTTGTGTTGAGAATAAAATGGGAACGCTCGCATTGTTTTATTGCTCAGAATGCATTATAAGCCCTCCTAGGTAGAAGTGACATGAGAGAGAAACCTGCACTGTTTGGACAAGGAAAGTCAACAGCATATAGATGGAGCTTGTTACCTGCTCGTGTTTAGCTTGAAATGAGCTCACTATGAAGCAGTGGCTCTTGTTTGTATGCCAGGGGGACAACAGGCTGTTTACCTTGTTGTATGGGAACAGAATGTTTCTGGCAGTCAGGGGTTCATTTCCTATAATATTAAATGGCTAAAAGCCATAGTACTTTCCCCCCACAGAAAGAGGAGGCAAGCCAGATTTTACTGTATATGTGCTGTGCTTATGAATTTGTTTACTGGCACCACTATAGCATCCGTCTATCAGAAAATTATACTTCCTCTAAAAGGATTGCGTATACATAATTAACTGCAGAAAAGCGATGCAGTAAGCTCAGTAAGTGAGACGTGAACATGTGTACGGGTGTGTCGTGTTTGCATTCAGAGTCTCTGCTCACAAATCTGAACCTCTTTACGTCACAGCCACATCAATCAGAAAACCCAGTTTGAGAACCCTGTCCTGGAGGCAAAGAAGAAGCTGAGCCAGGAGACGGCAGCGATTCAACAAGCTGCAGCAGCACCTTCCCAAGGTAACAATGCAGAGTGTCCCCCCACCCCCACAACACCCTTTAAATACCACTCGCTTTGGATTAGAAAAGAGATTTTAGACAAAGAACACAAAGAGTCAAAGTTTGCACACATGAAAACGAGACCTTTTGCAAACATGACGATATATTTCATCCTGTCACCCTTGAGTTTATGCTACATGCAGTTACATGTGTAACTGTGTCAGCAAGCTTCCCAGTTATCATTGCACCTGAAATTCCAGTTAGACTGAAATCATCTAAAATGATGGCCTCTTTGTTGCTGCCGTATCACATATTTCGCCCTGCTTATTTAATCAAGTATGAACATTATTTCCCGGCTATTCAAGAGTACCAGCAGTAGTTTTGTCTTTATTGTAGCTTTTTCTATTCCTGCACTCACTGTAAATCTTTTTGAATATGCGCATCAGCTAATTATCTAAAATATAATTGTAATTTCATTACTTTGGCTTATCCTCTGTGCAGCAGCCTGACCTTTTTACCTCTGTCAGTGGGCTTTGATAGGCGTGCTTTGTGGGAATAGAAAGGGGTGGAATGTCGTCATTTCGTGCAAGGTCAACCGTGTCAATCTTCAAGTAGGCTGAAAATATAACGCGCTGTCAGACCGAGCCCTTTCTCTCACAGTTTGCTCACATAACAGACTCAACTCTCCAGTTATGGGCTGTTCTTTAAGTTGGCAAGCCATTTTTCTACTGCAATAAACATCATGAATTAAGTATGTTTTCATTAAAATGTATGTATAATAGATTACAGCAGTGCAGTAGCAGGACATACTGTAGATGAGCGCATATGCTGGCAGAGATTCGGGGATTGACGGAGGGAGTGGAGGGGAGGAGGCTGGCTTTTAGCGGTGCATGTGGCAACAGCTGGTGTAACAGCACGTCAGAGGAGCCAAGTATAATCAGACATGTCTCTGCTCAGGTGTGTAGGGACCCGGGAAACCGCCATCTAGCTCCTGATTACTGATTACACAACTTAGTGAGCTGTCAGACAGTTGCTATGATGAAACCCAAGTATCATCAGTTGGCGGTTACACCTCAGGCAACGATTCAGACACTCTGTTTTCCAAGAAGTTCGATTCCCGGGACGTTTTATGTGCTGGAAGTAAATTATCTTACTGCAGGAATAATACATGTTAACGCAGTAAATACAAATGAACTAAAATGTCTTGTTTTAGTATATTCACACAATAGGTACAAATATGTTTTTTTTATATATATACTGATCGGTTTTGCTTGCAAATTGAGATATTACCTATTTTGGTTATGTAAATGTAAATTTCAGAAAACCTATAATCCAGGTTTTTAGATCCTGTGTTTGTGTCTTCTTTGTTCTAATCGATTATCTGTAATATGTTATTAAACTAACCGTCCTTTATAAAGGGTGCTGATGCCCTGCAATGCCATTCACTGTTACAAACACCCATTGCTGTTGCTCCAGTGCTGCTCTGAGGAAGATGTTTTCTCCACTATGCTGAATAATGTCACTGGAGATTTACAATGAGTCTGAGTCACACGTAAGAACTCGAAAACCACGGCTGTTTGATGCGGTGGATGTGATGGTTTTGTCTGCCTCTGGTGTTTAAAGTCTGCCCACAAACACTGGCACAGAAACCTTCGGTGGACTCTCCCACACAAGTGCAGGCTTGCACATGCCACGCTCACTTCCTCTTCTGGTTACTCTCTCTTTCACCCTCCTTTACATCTTTCTGCTTCTTCACACACAAATGTGCAGGCAATCGGGTATATCAGCACACACGGGGGGGAGGAGGGGGTGTTGGTGGTGGTGGTGGTGGTGGAGGGAATCTCATGTTGAGTTTATCAAGCAATTTGAATGTGATTATGCAAATGAGCTTTGCTTGATCCATACAAGAGTACGGACATCTGGAGTCCACGCTGCCTGTGATAAGTTACACTCACTCACAGCCGGTCATGTCTGCAGCGAATGTTTATGGCTGCTGATCTGTTTTAAAAGTATGAAAGCGCTTCATTTATATTCCTCGCACACGCCGCTGAAAGTTAGCTTTTTCTAAAACTGAAGGAAATGAGTGGGAAAAGTGCATCTGCTGCTTTCCAGTCAATTTACAAACTTCTTGCGGTTTTGAAAACTGGATGTAGGAATAGTAGCGCTCAGATGTGACTGTTCATCCATTTGAAGCTGAAAAGCTATAAAGATATCAAGGGGCAACTGAAGAATAAAATATGCAAATTTAGAGTTGCACATATGCACATCAGTTAATTTGAGGTGAAGTGGTCGCACATGTCCTGTCTCTGTCCTGACGGCTGCTCCTCACTGAGCCTGGCTCTGCTGGAGGTTTCTTCCTGTTAAACGGGGGTTTTTCCTTCCCACTGTCACCCAGCGCTTGATCACAGGGGGTTGTCTGATTGTTGGGAGATTTTTCTGTATTGTTGTATCTTACGATGCACAGTAAAGCACCTTGAGGGCAGTTGCTGTTGTGATTTGGCTCTACATGAATAACGTTGAATTGAATGGAACATACTCATGTAGTTTTCTAAAATTCACTTCATATCTCAGAAACATTAGGTTTTGATCTGTTTGTTTGATTTGCTGATAATAAGAAAAACTCCTTTACTTGCTGTTGATGAATACATTTACAAACTCTTACTCTAACCACATCTTTTATAAACAAGTTTATTTATCTTCAAATATAAAGATCCCAGATAGCGACTGCACCATCGCACTCTCCCAGTATAGCACAGAATTGCTGAAATGTGCCCCATTTGTCACCAGCTGGTTTCACTTTTACTTTCTTTTTGAGTCAAAGCTATAATGTAGTCCAGGCCAGAAACCATCAGGCAGCAAGCGAAAAATGGTGTGTCCATGATCTAAAGTGCTGATACCACAGTAATGCCAGATAGGGAGGCTGCACAGTTAAATGCAATGTGACCCTGACAGTTGGTTATCTATTGTATTGCGTATGCCACTGCCAAGCTGCTGGTCCATATTGATGTTGCCACTGACCTTAAGTTGTTCCTTTTTTTTTAGTTATAAAAAGTCTACAGTGATAAACCTTTTTTTTTTCTGACTCACTGATTGCAGTAAGGGAGGGATAACAGAGGACACTGTGCTAAATTGGATACTGTCAGAGGTACTATGTCAATGTTCTGCTCTATAGTTTTCAAATGAAGGTAAATGAGTAAATGAACTTTCTATAGCTGTAATTTTAAATAATTGTATCTGTTTGTGCAGGGAGGTACAAAAGGGTTTCCGTGAAAGGTTTATCTAGTTAAGGCTTATAGATTATACCTGTTAATTAAAAATGACTAATTACTACGTTGATCCTCGGCACATAATGCTTATAATTGAGGTTCAAGAAGAATATGAATTTATTAATCAGTGCTGCAGTGGTTGGTGTTGTGCACCATTTTAGACATTTCACTTCTGTTTGAAATATCTAAATAGCTTGCTCTTTGTTTTTTGTTTTTTGTAAATGTGCATGGTCACATATGCTTACACGTGCACTTTCTGCACAGGTAAGGGGGGTGCATCTGGCTTCACAGCAGACCGCAGTCAGCTGAAGGGGGAGATTTACCAGACTGTGCTGAAAAAGAGCTCCCAGGGTTTTGGATTTACCATCATAGGAGGCGACCGCACAGATGAGTTTCTGCAGGTGAAAAATGTGCTCAGCGACGGCCCTGCTGCCCAAGACAAGAAGATGGCATCTGGTGAGCAAAACCTTTTGTAAATGTGCTCACAACTTACCACAGGAAAAAGACCAGTAAGCACTAATACACTTATCCCAATAAACATTAAAATCCCATTTAGCTGGCAGGTTGAGCCATGTGTTCATAACTGCTTATTTCTGTAAAATTGCAGAAAATATTTTTTTTACAGCTAACTTGTAGCGATCGTGTTGCCGCGATGCACCTGGAGGTATCAATTTTGCATCTGGGGTGTTCACTTAACCCAGCACTGCCCCATGAGTTGCAGTAAATAAAGCAATAACAACAACTTTAGCATTGTCAAGGGCATTGTTTTATAGCAGGCTGATTATGGTGGGCGTGAAGCTATCTAAAATCTTTATTGTTATTGTTTCTGATCTTGCCTTTGTCTTTAGGCTGTCTACATAAACCAACAGCCCTGAATGTGTGTGTGTGTGTGATGATTGCAATGGTATGATATGACAGAAGTCTACAGCTGTCTCAGCTCCTGTAGTTGTGGCGGAGAATCCTGTTCAGGTCTGTTCAACAATGTAGTGAGTAAAGAGAGGATGAGAATGAAGTAGGAATGAATGAGATAAAAGGAAACTGAAACGGTACCGGGAGCTGCCAAAATGAAAATATGAGAGAGCAGTGAAGGGGAAAGGGACATTTCAGAGAAATGCTCTGTCTGACAAAAGGAGGAAGCGCTCCTCCAGGAAATGTAGAGAGGTGATGTCTAGATTAAATACCGCTGGATGAATTCCTTCTTGTTACTTTCTTTCCTTTCTCCTTCTCTTAGGTGATGTAATTGTTGAGATTAATGGGATATGTGTGCTGGGGAAAACCCATCCGGAGGTAGTGCAGATGTTCCAGTCCATTCCCATTAACCAGTACGTGAACATGGTTCTTTGCCGTGGATACCCGCTTCCTCCCGACGTCGATCTAGACAGTGACGATCCTCTGCCCCCTCCTCCTCCGCCGCCGGCCGCCCAGTCCCAGCAGACTCTACACGGCGGCGAGGTGGTCACAGCTGTGCCCCTCATCAATGGACAGCCGCTGCTTGTGAAAGGTGACGTCCTCCACGGCTCCTCACAGGAGCTTCACTATGTTACCACCGATGCCAGTGGGCGTCCTGTCGTGGCTGCCTTGCCGAACGGGAGGCAGGGTGGAGAAGGGACCGCAACGATGCTGCAGCCAGAGCTGGTGAGCGTACCTCTGGTCAAGGGACCTGGTGGATTTGGGTTTGCCATTGCTGACTGCCCTCTGGGGCAGAAGGTGAAGATGATCTTGGATGCCCAGTGGTGCCGTGGGCTGCAGAAAGGCGACGTGATCAAGGAGATCAACAGGCAGAATGTGCAGACGCTTAGCCATGCGCAAGTGGTGGACATCCTTAAAGACTTGCCAGTGGGCAGTGAGGTCAATGTGCTGGTGTTGCGAGGAGGTGAGAGACTGAAATAACAACACATCTCTGTCTGACTCACTCACCGCTGTCTTTCTATCTGCCTGCCTAACTATTTGACTGTGCATCTATATATTTATGTGGCCGGCTAGCGATAGGTCCATATTGCCTGTTCTCTCTCAGCCAGTCATCTTTGTTTTCCTCCTCAGTGCATTCCTGCATTATCCTTCTTTTTTTATGCCCTTGTGTGTGTGACATAATATGCTATTACTGTCAATGCAACTCCAACAGTGCCCATGGGAGGTGAGGTCAGCGTGTTGATACTGACAGGAGGTGAGGTGGTGTTGTGGCTGGTCGGGGGCACTGACTGACTGCACACTGTTGTTCTGTAGAAGTCTGGGTGATGCCACTTTGACTGTGATCTGTCTTAGGTCACCACAGTAGAGACTGCTGCCTTTTTAGCTGGATACATCTAACCACACCACTGTACTGCAACTGTTGCAAATGATGATCAGATTCAATCCATCAGAGCCGTATTTCCCGGCATGCAGCTTCCTGACATATGCAGACTGTACATGTCTCGAGCATTCATTCTCTTTGCTTCCATTTAACCTACCCCTTTTGATGACAACTCCCACCGAGGTGTAATGCTTTCTGTTACAAGTCGGTGAATGGGAATTACATAAGTGTAGGGACGTGCTTTATTCCGAGGAGCAAAGTGAGGAGAGTAGGCACCCTACAAATGTCTTCTATATCCATCTCCTGCCGCCCCAGGGATTCACTGTGCTAGTCGATGAACCCCGGATTGGCTTTGATCATCAGCAGAGCGAAGGAGATCTCTGCATGCCTCTTAGAGATCCATGGTTAAATGGCTATAGAGGGAACATCCCCAGGGGCCTCCTCGCCATAGCCACACCTCAACCCTTTGCCTCATCTCCCAAAACACCCACACTACTCATGCTTGCTGTTGTGCTGCCGTCACCACGTCCTGCTCCACTGGCGCACCGCATGACCCCCATAGTTAAAGCAGAGCTGGGCTCAGCTTCACCCAGCCTGTCCAGCTAAAGAGCTAATGCCAGTTTTAACCCTCATTAGACAATTGCCTGTGGCGTGGAAGAGGATCCCTGTGTTCATGTGTGTGTGCGATTGGTGGGCATCAGTGCTTCGAGAAAGGCTAGAAGGAAAGGAGTGTGTGTGTGGGAAGGTGTGTGTCATGTGTATGTTTAGTACACTTGTCTTATTTCATGCCTTTGATGACTCTGATGCTGGATTGGGTATTTTGCAGTGAAGCGGAAAAACACCACTGTGTCTCCCCTTTTGCATCAGGCTCCATTAAGCCCTCATCAGCCGTGTTAGTCCAGCTCCACAGGACTCCAGGCTCTGGAGCAGTGTTTGTTAATTCACTTAAAGCAGGGCGTTGGGATGGGGGGGGGTTCTGTGATGGAACATGTGGGTGTGCTGTACAGTGAACACAGAGCGGGAAGAGAATCATCAGCCGTTGAATTATATGCATGAATCTCTAATGCCCTCGCCCACTCTCTTACACTTGGTTTGCACTTTGTAGTCACCTCTTCAGCACAAGTACTACCTTGATATGTCTTATTTATCTTTCAATGCACATGGATGTAAATTCCCTAATGGATTGCTCTCATTGAGCACACCTCTTTACTGAGCACTGGTTTATTTTTTATGCTCACTTCTCTGTCAGAGAGTGACTGCCATCTGGTGGACAAAGATTCAGTGACTTTTGTTGTTTGAAATCATGTTTTTATTTCTCATGTTCTTGTTGTGTGTCTGCGTCTCTCTGTAGGTCAAACCTCCCCTGTGAAGAGTCTGAAGCCTGTGAGTACAATTTTATATTTGCCCATTTCTTCACTATTGTTTCCCCCGTGGGGATATATCCCTCAATTTGATTTCAAAGCGTTTTGTCCTTCAGCCTAACCAGCCTCTGTTGCATTGAATTAAATGATAGCAATAAATTTGAATATTGATTATGTTTCTGGGCGCCTTCTTTTGTTTGCTCTGAAAAACGATCTTAATTGCTTCCTTTCAGTATTCGTATTCTTAGGGCTATTGTCAGGGGACTGCAATGGTAATGAAGCATGGATGAGCTTCTGTAGATATGGTGGTATTATGAATACAAGAGTTTTAGATAAGGAAGTTGCCCTTTCTGCCTTAAGAGGCCTGTCACAGGCCATGGGGAATTCTTTACTTTTAATACATTGATTATATATTATATGCCTTTGCTTAGAACTTAAAACAATAAGAGGAAAGTAAAATGAAAGTGCTTGATGTTTTTATTAAAAGTGACCTTTATTGCTTTTGTAATGTATCACCATTAGATATTCATCCACCAGTTTTTGATAATGAGCCTTAGTGACTTTTAGTAAATGCGTGATGTTCTTCATAGGTGAATAACAAAGCATATTTGAGTTAATGAAAAATAATTCTACATACATAGTTTTGATTTTTAAAATAACAAAACACTAAGCAACATGTGTCTGTCAGAGACAGGAAATGACGGCCAGTACAGAAACTCTGGACGCCGTCACAGACTCGACGCCCCAGGCGTTGCCTTACCACTCCAACACAAGCACCCTGCGCTCGATCGACTCCCCCAAAAGAGATGCTACAGAGCTGTACTTGAAGTCCAAAGCCCTGCTGGAGAGCAGACGTAAGTGTAGACCTGCATCACTTGTTCACATACATTTTTAACCTTTTGTCCCCGTGGTCAGCTTTAAACACTAGGAAAATTCTGCCCACAGAGCCTCACACCAAAGACATAGATGTTTTTCTGAAGCGGGACATTGAAACAGGCTTTGGCTTCCGTGTTCTGGGAGGAGAAGGGCCACAACAGCCAGTAAGTATATATAAGCTATATTTTATTTCAAGTTTGTCAACCATAATACTTTTATTATGAAGAAATTGTGCTGTAAAGAGTATACAGTTGTAGAACTACTGATGTAACCACTGAAATGCATATAATTTCAGTTTTTTCTGTGACTTGGTCTGTTATTAACACCATATCAGAATGTATTTCCCCAGGTGTACATTGGTGCCATTGTGCCTAATGGAGCTGCAGAGAAGGACGGGCGCCTCAGAGCAGGAGACGAACTTATTGGCATCGATGGTGTGATGGTCAAAGGCCGTTCACACAAGCAGGTTTTGGATCTGATGACCAACGCTGCCCGTAATGGTCAGGTTATGCTGACTGTTCGAAGGAAGGTCATCTACAGAGGTGAGTAACAAGCCAAGCAACACCTGGCATGTTTGGCAATGTTTTTATATAGCACCAAATCACAACAATAGTGGCATAGAGGGGTTAACAAATTTAGCCAGATTTCTAGAAATTAGAGCCGCTCCATCCAAAGTGGGATGTATGCTGTCTCTCCTAACGAGACCAGGTTTTCCCCAGAAAGTTTCCCAATTATCTATAAAAAACACATTTTTTTCACATCACACAGGCAGCCAGCAATTTAAGGAGAACATGTGACTAAACATGTCACTCCTGGCCCAGCTGGTGAGGGGCCCAGAGAAAACTGGAGTTTGACATTGATTTTTCAAAATTACACTTCCATTCAATATTCATTTTAGTGACCTCCAATTGACGTATCTGGGTGTAATTACTGACGACAGTAATTATTATTTTACGAAATCTACATTTATCCTTAGCCAGGAGTTTCAGGGTTACTTCTATGTGGCTCCAGGAAGACAATTAACAATGGTTGCTAACGGTGGCTAAGCTACCTTTACCTGCACTTACTACAGAGCCCTGATAGCGCGGGGATTCACTGAGCCTGACTTCCAATGCTACAAACAGGCCACATTCATTACAAGTACCGTTATTACTAAAGGAGTCCAAGGATGAGAAATGTTTTTTTTTCTTAATTATCTGTAAATCTCCTATGGAATCCTCTGAAAGTGCTGGAGGGACAGGTGAGGAAGCTATGAGGCTAAGAGCTAAGCTAATGGCTACATCAAGCTAGTGAATCCCTTATGAATATAATTTGCAGGTGACTCGACAGAAAGTGGATGAAGCACGTTAAGGGTGCACTATGAAATAAGTCATCTAAAGATTTGTAATTAATTTTCTTTATTTTGTTTGATTTTTCTTGTCCTTACCTGCCTTACCTAGGACAATGGATGGAAACTAGCTTTTGTGCTAACTCTGGTATATTTACATTGATGCTTACTGCTGACATGTTGATTAATATGCATTGTCATAATTTAAATAAATGAAATGAAATGAAATTTCTT
>VOQJ01013054.1:84700-107050 GCA_015052665.1 Apistogramma diplotaenia
TTCCCCTTCCCCCCTTTTTTCCCTCTTTTTTTTGCTGTTGGGGTTTTTCCCCTCTTTTTCGCTTTTTTTTTTTTTTTTTTTTGGCAAACCTGGAGTTTGTGTTGCGGTCAGTCATTAAAAGGCGAACCATAAGTGTCAAAGAACTTCCTTTAATGCCTTTCAAAATAAACTACAATGTAGCAATAAATTACACGGAGATTCTTCGAGACTCTTTATTGTCATTATGCAGGGTTAAGAAAAATACAACTAAAGCTGAATTTATTAACACATTTAAATGTATTAAAAAGTAAGACTGCACATTAGAAATGAACAGGAACTATTTACTAATTATTACCAAACATGAAGTGTACAAAAAAGTGGTGATGATATACAGTATGTATGTGTGAGGACGTATTAAACAGTAGAATACTGCATGTTAACTGAGTTGTACACAGACTGCGAAATGTACATAAAGCAGATCACATATGTAGAAAGCAAATTATATATATGGTATATATAAGTACATGTTGTGGTTTTACAATAAACCGTGAATTTGTAAAACAGAACATTTTTAATTTGTAGTCCTGCTGTGTTTGAAAGAGAATCACAAAACTGTAGTTACTTTTAAAATGCTAATCTACTTAACTTTTCCAACATATCCATGCTTTTATTGTGACTCCGTTTCCGGTGATAGTCGTTATTTAACCAATGAACTTGTTCACTCACTTAAAGTAGCATTTCACTGTTGACAGGCTGAGGAGCGGCTCGGAACTCTGTTTTGGCTCTCTGAAGACGTTAGAATTGAATTGGTGTTTTTGTGGAAGTGGACCGGCGTCTTTGTGTCCTTCTGCAGCCCGACATGGACACACGTGGACAGCGAAGAGTCAAGTCCCTGCTCTTAATGTACCTCTTGGTCGTGAAGGCAGCAGGTCAGTAATAACGCCGCTCTCGGAGGAGTCTGCTTAATGAGATAATATTTATCTGCCAAGTCACAGGAGAGCTGTAACAAGGAGAGCCCGGCTGCTTTTTTCTGTTCTGTCAGAGCAACAGAAAACAAAAACTCGCAAGTTTCTAAAAATACCTCAGAAGTTATACAGTTTACAGTTTCTGTAATTCTGCAGTAAAGTTTATATATAAAGTCTATATATATCTTTAGTAACCATCTGCAGTTTTTGACAAAGTTATAAATATACAGCTGTATAAAGTCCACATTGAATACTAATAGCTGAAACTAATATTTCAGTTGAACTTTTATGATAAGAAATACCTTTATAAGTAGTAACTAAGTTTACTTAACAACTGTAAATTCATTTAGTAATGTATTAATGACCTATTAACATTTCCAGTGGAAAAACCAAATGAAATAAGAAATCCATTAATACTTAACAGAATAGAGTAGAATAGAATGCCTTTATTGTCATTATACAGATGTACAGTGAGATTGGCGGGCCACTCCTGTTCAGTGCATAAAATAGAACCTCTAAAAATATTCAGAAATAAAATAAATGGTTACAAAATATATAAGTTTTTAAAAGAATGATGATAATATAAGTATGTACATATGATAGGTGGTGAGTTATCCAGTGTGAATGAGATTGCACAGAGATGTGGGTGTTACGCAGTTAGAGTGGGTGTGCGTGTGTGAGTTCAGGCTGGTTATTGCTGTGGTAAAGAAACTCTTCCTGAGTCTGTTTGTTCTGGCTTTGATGCACCTGTAGCACCTGCCAGAGGGCAGCAGATCAGACAGGTCAGAGCCAGGCTGTGAGCTGTCCTTGGTGATGTTCTTGGCTCTGCTGAGGCAGTGGCAGGTGTAGATGTCCATCAGTGAGGGGAGAGGGCAGCCAACGATCCTCTGTGCTGTCTTGACTACCCTCTGAAGCCTCTCCCTGTCTGTCTGAGTGCAGCTGACTAAATATAGTATGATAATATATTTAGTATGTTGAGGAAAAACAGTTAAGGACTAGGCTGTGGGATCTGTAGCACAACCTCAATTGCTCTACTTTCATTCTGTATGCTGCCTCAGTATTGTTCTTGGTGAGGCCCATTACTGTCGTGCCAGTGATATGGTTGGTGGTGTGGGTGGCAGTGAAATCACAGGTAAGCAGGCTGA
Source organism: Apistogramma diplotaenia (assembly GCA_015052665.1). Taxonomy (NCBI): domain Eukaryota; kingdom Metazoa; phylum Chordata; class Actinopteri; order Cichliformes; family Cichlidae; genus Apistogramma; species Apistogramma diplotaenia. The sequence goes on from VOQJ01013054.1 coordinate 86,790, forward strand.
ACAGGAGGGGACTCAGGATGCAGCCCCGAGGGGACCCTGTGTTCACCATGGTGGAGAGGGCTGTGTCAGGAAACTGAGCACCCAGTTGCAGATGCCAGTGTCCATGGCCAGCAACCTCAGATTTTCCACCAGTTGTTGTGGAATTACGTATTAAATGCCGAACTGAAGCTCCTTACCATGCATGGAGGATTTCACCTGAAATCCAGCACGCTGAGACTGTACGCTAAGCGGAAGGAAGGAAGCCGAGGTCTAGTGAGTGTCAGAACCACTATCCTAGCTGAAGTAACAAAGATCCATGAGTACATCAGGAAGATGGCCACAAAGGATTGTGCTTATAGCGAGGCAGCAGAAACCCGAGAAAGAGGAAAAAAAACAAGAACTATCATGGAAGGACAGGTCTCTACACACATATACCACCGGCAGATTGAAGGAGTGGCTGATATAGAAAAATCCTACCAATGGCTGGACAAAGATGGACTGACACACTACAAGATAGATCGAGGCTGGGTCTTCGACACCAGGCAAGACCCCAGGTGCAGGATGTGCAGAGATGCTCCTGAGACAATCCAGCACATAAAAGCAGGGTGCAAGATCCCAGCAGATTCATGGAACAACATCTGAGATCTCTGTCTGGAAGAGCGCAGTTCTGGGACCAGCTAAGATACCTCACAGGGCCCTCAAGCTCCCAGGGCCTCTAGTAGACAACCCGAGCTTGAAGGCCAAAGATCAGCCATAGGTTCGAGCTGGGTGTTTTTGTTTGTTTTTTGTTGTTTAAAATAAAGTGACACAACACACACTGCTGATAGCACCATTTCCTGTTTTTATGTTTATTTTTCTTTTAACGTCCAGACAGTCCAATCTTAATCTTCATGCAATCCTTATACAGAAAACCACAAATAAACAGGTTTTCACTGGAAGTGTGATTAAGCCCTTCATTCTTGGCTGCATGCACGAACATGATTTTCATTTCCTCTTCCTCTTCTTCCTCCTCTTCAGAGCGTTTTCAGATGTAGCAATCAGTCCTTCCCCTCAACCTGCATTTCAGAGACCAGATACATTTAATAATAAAAATGCATTAATCTTATATAGCGCTTTTCAAGGCACCCAAAGACACTTTACAATTTCATGCACTATTCATTCACACCTCAATCATACTTGGTGATGGTAAGCTACTAATGTAGCTGCCAATTTGCGCCTACGGGCCCCTCTGACCACCAAGAACCAACTACACAATGTGGGTCAAGTGTCTTGCCCAGGGACACAATGACAGCACGCGCTCAGATAGGGACTCGAACCAGCAACCCTCCAGTTGGAAGGCAAGCACCCATCCCCAAATTGTAAGCATTTATAAACAAGTACCTGGCTTTGGGCTTTAGTGTGTGTGTGTGTGTGTGTGTGTGTGTGCATGCATGGTGGGGAATGCAGGGGATCTGTTCTTGTACTCCATGACCCTTCAGTCATGGTCATTTCACATATAACAATTTAACCAAAAATTAAATCTTATAATCCCTGTCCACATATTATCTTATTTAAAAAAAAAAAGAATTGGGTTTGATAAATGTTTATCACCTCTGCATTGTGACATCCACTGAAGCCTACAAGTATGATATTAGTTGTATTTTGTCATCATATTATACGTTTTCATGTTTAGCATTTAATTGTCACGATTACTGATTCTGAAACCATTTTTTCTTTGACTCTCTCTTCCAGGTGACTGTCCTAAACCCGAGGGAGGAGTTAATACTATCTTAACTGATGAATCACTTCTAATCAACGAGTTCCCGGAGAATATCAAGGTCACCTTGGAGTGCTCTGTTGGATATATCAAAGAACGGGGCTCCGAGGTTATAACTTGCATTGGTAACAAATGGACGGAATCAGATCTCGTCTGCAACAGTGAGTCCTGGCTGCTGCTGCCATTCTGAGGGTTATTGTACAGACTTAATCACCTGTAGTGATGTCTGTTGTTTGTGCTTATATTTCAGAGAAGGACTGTGGTCAGCCTCCACCTCAGAAATATATGCGCTTTGATACAAGCAGTGGTACTCTGTTTGGGGATTTAATCAGCGTAACTTGTGACAAAGGGCAAGTATGAACCTGTTTCCTCTGTGCATTGGAATCTAATGGCTAATGGAAAATATCTCCAAAGGAAGCAAAATACCCTTGAACGATAGATGAGTCTGGCTCCTGTGAGGTGTTACCGGGAGCTTGGCTGAAACTGAAAAGAGTGTTTTCACATGCTTGTCAAATGATTCAACTATAAGAATTTAGTTTCAGTGATGAAGTTACCTTTTCAGTGCATTACAATATCATGACTCTTAAAAGTCAACATCTCCTTAAGTAAATAGGCCAACTGTGTCTTCTCCGTCTTTCTGCAGTTACCAGATAACCGGATCGAGCTACAAGCAGTGCTATGCTTCAGGGTGGATTGGCAGAGCGGAGTGTGAAAGTAAATGTTTCTATTTGTATCTATTAAAGATCGAACTGTTACTTCACAAGTGCTGATTCCGGAACATTCCTGCACTCCTCGGTTTTCCTCCTGTTTCCAGAATTAACGTCATAAAGGCTAATGCAGAAATATTTTTTGTTGTGCCATTTTAGTTAAATATGGCAACAACGTGGATTATTTTGTAATCATTTTGTGATTTTGTTGTGTGATAAACATGTCCCACCCCATTTCTCAGGTGTAGAATGTGGCACACCTCCTGAAATAGCCAATGGCGAAAGAGGGTGGAATTCTGAAGATGACCCAGTATTTGAAACAACCGTATTTTACACCTGTAACGAAGGATACAGTCTCATAGGGAACAGTACCATTGTGTGCAGCGACACTGGTGAATACAGCTCTCCTCCCCCTGAATGCAAAGGTAAAAACATCTGTGTGCTTTACTTGTTACTCTTAACATATTATTAGTTATGATGATGAGAAGCAAGGTGGAGGCAGTCAGAGTATAATATTGTATTAAGAAGTTTTTTAGCGTGATACAGGTATTTTTGTGTTCTTCATATCATTTACAAATATTCTTTATGCTGACCACTTTCATACCATGTAATACTTCATGCACTGATTATTTCATTGTTGTTTGAAAATCACTTTCCACTAACTTGAAAGCAAAAAAAAATAGTTTGATAGTTGTTTATGCTACACTTTAGTAAATTATTGTTCACATTATAGCATTTGCGAACAAAAGCTTAATTCATAACATCCAAAATCTGCATTTCACACGCTGAAGTAGTCATTAATGTACAGTGTAATGTTAGAATATTAGGACAAAAGAATAAACCCTGCAAAATGTTCACTGTTATGACTTGCTGTGCAAGTCCCAAGGACATTTTCAAGGTTCTGCAAACTGATATTCAAACTGTACTCATAGTAAGTGCAGTGAGCAGGAGTCTGCATTGTATAATAAGATATAACATATGCATAAAGTCTTTAAACTGTTCTGAGTTAATTGGTGTTTGGACAGTAATAGAAAGTGCAGTGTTATTACTTCTCAAACACAAAGACCAAAGAACAATCACCTGCAGATTAGTTGAATACAGTGCAGATACTCTACGTATATCCACGGTGTCACTAAAGGCCTTTTCTGCTCACCCTTTATGGATGCTCTCCCACCATGTGTTACCTTTACTAACTGCCATATTAATTCAATTAATAGCCTAACACTGTATTAACTACAGGGTTCTAGCCAGAAAAAAAATCAGCCTTATGTGAGTGTGTGTTGGGGGGGGGGGGCTAATTCGCATTAGCTTGCTAACTGCGGTGATAAAACAGTTCTGATAGTGAACCGGGGAAATTCTCAGGGTGATCGACTGCTGGCTAGAACCCTGGACTAGAGCGAGCTTTTCACCCAAAGAGCTGGTGATTGGTCAGAATCACAGCACTGAGCAGTGTTTTCGAAATAAGACATCTGCTGATTTTTTTATTGTCTTTTGATATAATGTGCAGGAAGCCAAGAAGCATTTAGCATTGTTTTTTTAACTCATATTTGGCAGAAATGAGAACAACAGCACCAGCTCCTACATCTCAGACACAAGGTATATAAACAGAAATAAGAATAGTTTTACAGAATGTTATAAATTACAATGTAGAGAATAATTTAGACTAATGTTGTTTTACCTCTCTGACTAAAAGCAGTTGAGACAGCAACAGCACCACCTTCTCCTGCTGCGCCCACGGTTCACGGAGCTAAAACTAACACAACCAGTACAACAGCAACTCGCTCAACGTTACCAAAAGGTACAAACGCTGAACTGAAAATATTTAATCGCAGTAGTTGGCAGGTTGTATTTATCGTGCGCCTGTTGCACGTGTTGCATGCCTCTCAGAAGCAGCTCTTCACATTGACATACTTTGATCCTGTTGAAACATGAGAAGAATTATTTTAATTGTTTTGTTCAAAAGGTTTCCAAGGCAGTTTTACAGCTCAAGGAAAAGCTGCTGCAACCACTGTTACAGCAGCCACGTCGTCTTCATTTCAAGGTAGAGAAAGATTCTTTAAAGAGCAGCCAAACTGCAGACCACTGATGTTAAACAACCAGACGTGTCAGTCATAGCTTATTTGAGCTTATAACACATTAATAACTAGGTTTTTGATTCTTTAAACATTTAATGACTACTAAATTTAACTTAACGTCAGTCCCAAAAACACAGTCTGTAATCATGTAGCCACTGTGAGCATCTTTGAATCAGTAAATGTGGTTTGAATACTGTTTTTTCTTAACCAGGCATGGATGATGGTCCTGTAGCTACTAGCAACCGTATAAGTGAGTCATTTGCTGCTAGTCTTGAGAACAAGTGTTTATTGTGCATTTGTATTTTCCTGCTTTTAACGTTACATGTCTTTGTCCAGTGCCTGTTGCAGTCAGCGCCATAGTTGTTTCATTAGGTACTGTATATTTTTGCCTTTGGAATTCATTAGTTACATTTTGCAATGCAATTTTTTAAAAAAAGAAGTACAAAATGAATAAAAATAAATAAAATCTTACTTTCATTTTCTTTTCAGTAATAATAATTTCATGTTGCGTATGGCACAAGTTTAACTTGAGAAGAAAAGGGTGAGTGCTGTTTTTTACTCTCAACATGATAATGCATGGCGTATGTTTGATTATACTCTGCTTGCATGCGCTGCTCTTTTGATTTTAAGGTTCACACAACTGTATGTTTCAAACATAAATGCACAGTCTGGTACTTCTACCTTAACGTCTCATCACTATTCTGGAGCAGTTCAAATTTATCCACTCAAAATTCAGACGTGTGTGTTTGCAGGCTGCTGAGGAATGAGGGAAGTCAGCAGGAAACCATTTAATAAAAACATCTGTGACCTATAAATCTGCATCAAGGACATTTCTTTAAGCCAGAAGGAATCAGGTTATTGGTAATAAAGTTCAATAAATATTAAAATCCAGCAGAAAAAGTCTGACATAGTTTGTTTTTTCTGTTTTATACTTTTATTCATGGTCATGTGACCTGTGTTTAAAATGGAAAAATAACAACTTTAGATTTAAATCAAGTAATTCAGAAAATAACTTTCCTATATATAAAGATATGCAAACTTCAAAAAATGTATTGAGCCCATAGACTGTATATAAAAGATGGACATAGCTGCTATGACATCATTGTTTTAAAAACCACATGTCTTTTTTTTAACACCTGACATGATGATGAGAAGCTAATCTAACTGAGAAACTGAAGGCACAGCATGCTCGTAGGGGCAGTGACTATGCAAACACTGAATTATTGTGGGGATTTCCCAGCAAACGTTGCTGAAAAAGCAACGTCACAACTGGTCTATGATGGCAAAACTTAACCGTAGGTGGACAGATGATTGTTTCCATGTAGAAAACATGTTCAGACATACTGTCATGTTTTTTTGTTTTTCAAATTCGAGACCTTTGATTGACAACTGATTTGGCTATTAAACGGTTGTCTGCGATGACACACCAGCACTACTCGTTCCAGAGCCTCTTTTTCTAAATGTAAACAACTGCGAAGCCATTTCTGTTTCTGTGCTATTTATAAATTCTGTCTCATTTGTTGCATGAACTTAATGCATCTGAGCAGTCATGGATAAAGGGATACTGCAAAATGATTTTTCTGAGGCAACATTAAAAAAAAACACCCTTTTTATCGGCAGATCTTTTTATTTATAATTATTCTTCAACTAAGACTAGCTGTATTGCTGAGTTTTTTACAAACTTAGAGCATTAGACCTGAAAGTTGTGACTGAGACTCAACGTATTTTCCTGTTTCGTCACCCTCTTAAAATAATGACATTCTTAAACAAAAGTTTTATTTTTGCCTAAATCATCATATTTTCATTGTTTGGTTCGGGGGGGGGGGGTTTGTCTTTAATGAAAAAAAATGACTTCATCATCATTATTTTAAGAGGGTCACGATATACTGCCGGGCTTCCTTTTGTGATGAGAGGAGCCGTCCTTTACTGGCCATTAGAAAGAATGTAGCTTCAAAGGTGGATACATTCATCTCTTATATATACAGTTAATGACTAAGTCAAAGTTTCTTTTAAAAAGTAATTTCTCTAAGTTGCATTCACTAACACCTAACACCTTTGAGAGCGAATTAAGAATGCAATAAAACTAATAAAATTTTAACAAAAAAAAAAAATCATGTAACTCAATAATTCTGATGCAAATTCCCTATTTAATGGTACCGTAGCTCATATGACACCAAAGAAGACCAGAAGCCGGGATTATTACACTTCCAAAATCTTTAGATTGGCTGCCTCACTCAGGTATCTGTATGAAACCATCAAAAATATGCCAGAAACATGTTTAAGCTTTTTTTAAACTTTTTAAAGTTTAGGTTGTTATTGTTGTTATAGTGAAGCCAAAGGAAAAACATGAATGTGCATCGCTTTGTGAATGAAGCTCAAATAAATTTTTTTCCACTTTGTTTCTTTTTGACACCAGCTCGAATGGAATTACACCAATCTGATAAAGACCTGAGGATGTGCCATCAACCTTTCTGAGCTGATGGAATCACTTTTTATAACATATTTGATTTTCATATTATTTTATAACAAATCTGTAAATATTTTTATTAAACTTTATTATGACTGTTTGTATATTATTTATGTCGTGCACTAGAGTAAACATATGTCCTCTCTTGTTAAGAAGCCGTTTCTGTTTGTGGTTTCTGAGACGTTTTACAGCCATAACTTTCCATGTTATTAATGAGCTGTTTCAGTGGGACAGAAGAACAGGGTTTAGAAAAGGGATACAATGCACACAATGTGCTTAATTCAGTTAGCAGACTGAAGTAGCTTCTAAAGATACAATCAGCAGCATTCTTTGCCTGCTGACTTTCTTTTCATCATTGTCTATTGTTCCGGAGATCTAAGCTGTGCAAAAAAAAGAAAGGAAAAAAAAAAAGCAAGCTGTGCTCTCACGAGAAAGCAGGCCAGTAGTTTTTCTACCTTTGATGAAGCAACATGTGGCTACTGTATTAAATATGAAAGGAATTTCCAAAAACAAGACTTAAACATATCTTAAATTACAGTACAAACACAGTGCAACTGAATGGGTTCAATGAAATAACGGAGCAGCTGTTGTGAAAATGAAAAGAATCGACCAGATATGAAAAAGACTTCACAACCTAATTTTCCTTCCTTAAAGGATACTTTAAAGAACAGTTTGAAGCTTTTCTCACATCTTCAAATGTAAAAGGTTTTCTACTCAGAGGAGAAACTCAGAGAATGCATTCACTGTCATGTCAGCAGATCAGGACAAAGGCATTTTATCCAGGCAAAGGTACAAACTTTGCCTCACTACAGAGAAAAGCCCCCAAATAAAATGTGATGACACTCTTTCACTGTATCCTGATCTGCATTCATGGCAGATGTTTCAAGAGAAATTGTTTCTTGACTATAAAACTATGTCACGATTTCCTTCAGTGTAATACTTCAGCTCTATCCCACCGAAGACATGAGTTGTTTAACTGGCAGGATATGCATTCATTAACACAGTTATTTGTCTTAGTTACGCTGACAGATATTTAATTATCAGCGGGAAGTGGTTTGGTTCTGTTTTTCTCAGAAGCCTCGACAGCGCTGAAAGACGCCATAAACAATCTTTCACCACCAGACTCCTTAAAAAAGTTATTAAGAAAGAAGAAATGTATTTATGGGGTAGCTCACTGATTGCATTAGAGCCGTGTCCATTCTGCTTTGCAGTTTTTTGGATTTAAATGATTCATCTGATGAATGTGTTTCACTTATTGACAGGAAAAGAAAAATGAAACCAAAACTAACTTTTTATTTTTCCCAACAGTTAATTTTTTTTTCTTTGAAGACACTGTTTGAAGAAAATGATCCGAACAGAGTAGTAAACCATTCAGAGTAGTAAACCATTCAGTATGTGACAAATCCACAGGTGAACATGCCCCTGATTTATACAGCAGGCAGCAGAAACTCAAAAAAGAACAGGAACCATCACGGACGGGTCTCCGCATGTACAGTAGACGTGGCTGATATAGAAAAATCCTACCAATGGCTGGACCAAACTGGGCTGAAAGACAGCACAGAGGCACTAATCATGGCAGCACAGAAATAGGCTCTGAGGATAAACCCCCAAAGGTGGTTGAGAATAACCAACCCAGGATCCTGTGTGACTTCCAGGTACAAACGGACAAACTGGTGATGTCTAACCAATCAGACATGGTGGAGGGCAAGCAGAGGAGATGTACCAATACAAAGCAACAGTAGCAACAGAAGGAACACAAGAAGCCCGACAGATACCAAGGGCTTAGAGAAGAGGAAGAGAGCTTGTGGAAGGTGAAGGTAATAGTGGTCCATCATGATAATTTGATAACTTGGGGCAATAACCCCCAAACTGGGAGGATTGGCTCCAGCAGAGTCCAGAAACAGCATCTGAGATCTCTGTCCAGAAGAGCCCAGTAATGGGAACAGCTAAGATACTGTGCAGGACCCTGAAGAAGGACACCAGGAAGACAGAAAAACACCCACAGGGCGAGTGGGGAATTGTTTAATCTGTTTGAACTATTGATAAATTATTATTAATCACATTGGAAAAAAACCCATTATTTGTATGGTAAAAATGGGTAATTTTTAGCCCATTGGTGATGGTGTGCATAAAGACTAAAAATAGCCCATTTTAGCCTGTTGTTAGGTGGCTGCTAAGCAACACGGTGTGGTCTGGTATAGACAAGAACCTTCAAATGTGCCTACAGTATGTGCCAGGTTTGGTTGCACAGCTCGCCGGGGTCTGGGAGGACTTTGCTGACCAATGAACATACACGCACAGAGACTTCATGGACCACACTAAGAGAAATATGTTTTATGATTATTGGTGAACACTGACTTCTAAAGTGGACATAAATATGCAAGTAATTTGTTTGCAACCCATCCAGCAGCTGAGTCCAAACTACAGATTTTACAGTAAAAGAAAAAAAATCTGTGCGTCACCAAAGCCATTGTGTCTCCTGGGATGTAGAAAGCCTGTGCACAGTTTAATCATCATCCATCAAAAACTGTATAAATTATTTCAGGAGGAAATCACCTAAAACCCTGCAGCTCTCATGGCTTAAAGGTTTGCAGCATCACCAGGTTTCTCCTTTGAACAGAACATTACAACAAAACCGCTAACAGCATGATGGCAAACCCAGTGTCTATTGAGGGATGAAGCATTAAGGGCCAGTATTTCAAAAGGCTTAGTCACCATGTTGTCATCACCATGCCTCACCCTTCATGTCCCAGCCCCATCATTATTTTCATGTGATACTGACCAGCCAGTGTATCTAGCACTAACAATCCAACAGTACAAAATATAACAAAGTTAAAAGGCAGGTGATAACAGAAAACAGGCTGGATGTCTTTCCTGTCTGGCCAAGTGTTCCACTCACAGAAATCTGCAGCATTCATTCTGTCTTCTCTGTCAAAGTGTTTTTTTCCACTGTGGTTCAGTACCCCACCCATCCTGACTCGCTGTGTATCATCACAGTCAGAAACTCCTAAAAAGAACCACAACCACTGATTTTTGGGAAGCCTACATGGTTTTCCTTTTGGGTAAGCAAAAATAAAATGAAGGAAGTCATGAAAATGTGTCTTTCTGAGTTCCACATAATTCCCTCAGCACCTGTTCGTTTTCCATTAGACGTCCATAACCTCCTATCCTGTTTGGGAAGGACAGACATGTGGTGATGACATCTCTCTCCATCCTCTTTGTACAGTAATAGTTTTTTCTTTCTTCTATTCATACAATACAAATTCAATCATGATGAAGGCGTTGTCTGTTAACCTCTTAGTTACATAAGCTTTTCCCAAGTTTTGTTATTGCCAAAAAACTGACTCCATCAAGTTAACTTTTCAAGATCTTCTTTTTTTTTATTATGTCACAACATAAAGAGGAAGAAATGTTCTCGTGGTTAAGGAGCACTTGTTTCCAGCAGCAGTGGGGTGGAGGCCTCTAACGGGGGAACGCTGCAGTTTCGGACAAGGTAAACAAGGAGGAATTACACTACACAGATAAAATCGGGTTCTTGTGATGTAAACTACCAGCCTAACAGGAAGAGCGGGCACACATTCCTTTGTTTACGAGTCACATGTCTCATTTGAATCGCTTCCAGGGTTGCACAAAATGCGGTGGGAATTAAGAGTGGCTCTGGCATAGCTGTACTCTTTTGTCTGTTAAAGTTGAATGAAAGATGAGAAAACCCCTCTTTAAAGTTGTTCTCATGAGTGGGGAGGATGGAAATCTTTAAGCTGAAGACAAACAGGACCTAAATGGTTCCCACTGAGGACTCAAACAAAAAGCAGATGTTTGACAGGGATGCCCCAGCATCTGCATAACAGTGATCTCAGTGTAAATGTTTACATGCTTTTAAGGAGAGCAGCCCTCGGTTTAAGCACCTTCCACACTACGGAGCAGCCACACTCACTTTTAGCAGAACATTGCACCATCTCCACCCCGTACTATGTGGTCATTTATGTCACAGTACATGTATGATGTACATACTGTAAGTTACTTGCAAAGAGAGCAAAAATTATTTTTCATCATAGTTCTGAGTCTGGTCTTAAAGGAAAGGCACGAGACAGTTCACTAACTCCTGTTTTTGTGAATGGTAGGCCACATTTTTCCAACGGCAGACTTGGCTGGGCCTGAGGATTTCAGAAAGCAAGGAAGCTTTAAAAGTCTCAAGCCCAATCTGACCTATTTCTTTGTCCAAAGTGTTTGTGCTAAACTATAAATACCTTTCTACATTGTTGTACTCTTCCCCGCCACTTCACTTTGCCTTTGAGTGAGCCAAACATTAACACCACAGTTTCACTGTCGTGCAGCTGCTGTGTGGCAGGCGGGAACGGGACCCCGATGCGGGGCTCGGATGGCGGGACTGAACTCAAAGGCAGTTTTATTGCTGGATCGCTCAGGGAAAAAAATAGTGACTTGCCCTGACAGGAACCAGAGATACACTAACAAGGAAGGAAGGAAACTTGGACACACGGAACAAACTGCGTGTGGGGAGCCAAAGACGAGCACATAACAAAGAACAGGGCCCTGTTTAGAGTTTAAGAAACAGAGTTAACGTAACTTTGAGGCAGTAACACCGGAACGACACTGTGGAGCCCTCCCCGCCAGGCGCACCTGAACCACCTGTCTGACGCGCTGATTTATCCTCGTTCATAAAGTTGCTTTCAAAGTGATTCGACTGATATCTGAGTGAAGACGAGGCTGAAAACTGAACTAAATACATTTAAAGTGACTTTTTAAATGAAATGTGTTCTAAACATTTTGCTGAAATGTGTTCATGGGTTAAGATTTATTAATTTTGTCTGAAATTCAGAGTATACTGTAAATCTCAGCACATTTTCCACTGAAAATCTCCTAAATCAGTCTCAGTGGACCTGCGCAGAAGCGGATCACAGGCTCCGTAAAGGATCAGCAAACCGTGTCCGAGTCCACTTGCTCAGCAGTCCAAGACGTAAACGGATCACAGGTTCATACCGGATCGGGCCCAGATCCAGTTCAGGCTACAGTCATTTCCCAGCTCATCCAGTCCGGATCTGTTCATAATGGTTACATTTTTTTTCTTTCTTTAAAAACGGCTCATTCTTCCAAAACTGTACTGAAATATTTAAAATCTACAAAAGCTGAGACATTTCTTAGAACATGATTGCCTTTATTAATAACACTACTTTCATTAAAGTCTTGGAAAGCTGCCCTGTATGTTTTCAGTTAAATGTGAAACTTACTGACCTCTGACCTTTAACAGTAACTCAGTAAAGCATGTGTGCTGTGGCTGTAAGAGGGCCGTCACCCATCAGTGAAACTGATCTTAGATCAGATCAGAAACAGTTAAACTGGGTTTTTCTCTTAATCTCATTTTTTGCATTTTTTTAATCCCGTAATGGAAGAAATGACGAAATTCCCTATTTTAAAAAAAAGTGAGGTCGCTACATTCCACTGGCACGTGTTCACATTCTTCAGCCCACTGGATTAAAATGGAGGCGCTGCTCTTTATTTACTCGTTGCCATGGTGACTCCTGATCTCGGAGCTCCGTTTACTCACGCACGCGCTTAACTCAGGGTGAACATGCTCAGACTTGACTGAACCAGCTGTTCTGTAGCGGAAACTCTGAACTGAAAGTGACACAACACGGGGAGGCAGTCACACGCAGTTTTTATATTTAATCTTAATTCTGAATTGTTTAAATTGATACAATTCAAAGCTGCAGCCATCACCTTAGAAATAAAGAGAGAGCGCACTCCGCAATAAAATTAATAACTGCAATTTAAAAAGTTCATTTTACCGCTCTGTGCGCCATCTCACCAGATTAATGCTCTCTGCTGCATTCATCTGTTGTCTTTGCAGTTTACTGTTATATTTTAATATTTTTGTAGATTTTTAATCACTATTTTGGACATAGTTACCATTTTCTATGGAAGGAAAGTCACATGACCCCTGAAACGCCCCTTTCAGATTGGCCAGCCGCTCCTTAATCACCTGAGCGCGCGGTGAAATCCTGGGTTCACCTAATGAGCTGATAACCAGCCTCGCGTGGCCGTTTATCCTGATCGCCAATGTGTAGGTAAGAGAATGTTAAAATATAGTCTGTATTGTTACTTGTACTTTATCCCATAAAGGCTAAAGCAAAGTCGTTTATTCTCACTCAGCCTGAGTTATCCCTGACCAGCCTGTTAGATGATGCTTAGCCAATCAGAAGCTGGCATCACAGGCTAATCGATAAGGCTGCAGCCTAGAACGGATGTTACTAAACTGGCTCTTTACCGAGAAATCTGAGATTGCCCTGTTTTTCAGTAGCTGCTGCAGCTGTTCAGTAACTTGGGTCAGTGTCTAGATGTAGGAGGGAATCCCCACTTCCTCCATTTCAATCAGTAGCAGAAGCAGGTATAGCCATCACATGATTCGACTAACCAATCAGAGAGAAAGAGCCTGTCATTAGCGTATATTATCATAGCATTAACCTGAAATCCTCCATGTTGATTACTCACCACTTCAGACAAATACAGCCAAAGGGTACTAAACATCCAGGAATATGAATATCACAGTGCAGAAGAACATATAAGCCTAATTTCATGGCTCCGCTCCTTGTGGTTTTGAAGTTTATAGAACAGAAAGGGAAAACCTCATGGACAAATGGGCAGAGGGCCTGATTGTATCCTCCTGCAACTTCTCATTTTTAAGAGGTTCTTCTATTTCTTCTCTTTAAAGTCCACAAATGTTGCCTTGGCGATCAAACAAACTATGCAATTTTCCTCTTTTTATTTTTACCGTGCGCTGAAACATGCCTGTTATGACCAGTTTTCCGTTCTCCTCCTGCAGCTGCTGAGGTCGAGGGAGACTTGTGTAATTTTAAGCATGCGGTGATACCAGTCTTACCACACCAGAGAGCTCGGGCTTGGTGCATTAACAAATGAATGACACTGATGATGTCATATTTAAGACTCTCCGTGATTCACTTTTGCTTCATAGTGGAAAGAAATGAAAAGGGTGGAGTGTGTTTTTGTTTTCTGTTGATATAGAAACTTCTTCTGGCAGTTTTTGGCAGCTTCCTGGTTGCCTTCTCTGCAGACAGAACAGATAAAAACAAGGCTGAGCTTGTTTGAGGACAGCCTTAGACTTAACACTTTTGTTGATAAGGTCAGCATCATTAGAAAGCCATGGCAGATGACGCCACTCAGCGGCTAACCCTGTTTGACTACTGTTACTCTCTTTCAAGAGAAAATGTCAGAGGAGGATTGGGAAAGTGTAAGGAGACCTTTCAGCTGCTGGTGGATAAACATAAGTAAATGATGTTAAAGGTGCTGGCGGATCTGTAATTCATAGCTCAAACAGTAAAGGTTGCCTAACATTTACTGAACTGAGATAGGTGTGTTACAGTACCTGGCTGTTTCAGTGGCTGTAACGAATCATTTTGTAGCTCTTTTAAAGACAGTGTGTCCGCATGCTTACAAAGAGCAGAAGAAGGCTGGAGTGTGGCTGTGGGTTGCATACAGTGTGAGAAAGAAACACAGCAAAACTCATATTAGTAGCCAATGTGCTCTTTATAAGAAGGTACAGTTACTTAATACAAAGTCCAAGAAGCCTTTTTATTTTAAATGTAACCAGCAAAAGAAAGAAAATCTGAATAATGGCTACATTTAGTCTCATTTTGGGCAGTAAAGTATACAATACTCTTAACTAAAATTTATCTTCATGTAGTGCTTAGATTGATACGTACTTTTCCTGGTAACCCACTTCTAACCTTTTATAAAGAAGCCCTGTGAGCGAGGCGCTTAACCTCAGCTACGGGGGTTAATGGTTGATACATTTTAATTAAGAATTTTCAATAAGTTATTCTGAAAGACCCCAGTTTTAATGCATGTCAGGTCCGTGGTATGTGGAGGGTGTAAAGGTTGCCATTTAGTGGCTTAATGTTTGAGGCTAATACTGGTTCTAGTCTCTAGGTAATGGAGTGTGAGAGAGAGTCTGGCCCGCATGTATTAAAAGATTACATGCGATAATTTAGCTTAAAGATCAAAAACTGGAAAAAAAGAAAAAGAAATCCTGCTTGTACACTGAAGAAATGACAGTCTATAATTAAACTTCCTGAAAGCCTGAGGAAGGTTATCAAACTGAAGTGGCTCAGTGTTCCACATCAAATATACTACACATAATTAAATATTCATTTTGCTAGGGTCAGGATGTTTAAAACTGTTTAAAATTTGTAATGTAATGACAAAAATATCTGTCGTATATTAATTTAGGTGCAATACACTGTTTTTGATGACGAAATTAAATGGCAAACATGCATATTAAAGTACACAGGCCTCATACCACAGCATCTGAACTACTTAAGCATTTAAGCAGATAATCCCTTTTTTATTGTTCGTGGAAGAAATTCAGAAGACAAGTCTGTAACTTGCAGACAACATTCCTGAGGGACTGGAACATGTAAAAGGTCTTACTTTCGTTTGTTTCATTCAAACCTGTCCTGCCTGAACGGGCTCACTCAGAAGAGCGTTCCTTGGCAAACTTGAATACTTGCAGGAATGGTGGCGCAATGCTGCCATCTAGTGGAAAGGCGTCCGTAACTGAAGCTAAATCTTTGTTGATAGGTCCTCTCCATTGTAACCGATTTCAAATGGTGCTAGACACGATGGAAACTCTGAACACCAGAGGAAAACGGTCAGCCTTGGTGAGAGGAAATTCTGCTGGTCAGAGAACTGGACTCAAATGGGTTTTTTTTTTCTGATTTCTTGAACATTAGCAAAGAATTATTACACGGAGAACTGTACCAGTGCACTGTTGGTCAGCCTGCTGCCATCAGCATAGTGTTTTTAATGTATCATGAGCAGCATGTAAATGTAAACAATGTAGTAAAATTTCCAGCAGCTTAATGAAGAGTATGGTCGGATGACATCATTCCTGGCGTCTGTTCCCACTCAAGAACACCGATTTCAAATGGTGCTAGATGGGATTTCGTACTCTAAGACACCATCTGAAACCAGTTCCCTGGGGAGGACGACTGAGGGAGTCCACTGTCTGAAAGCTTGTCCTCATCTGGAATTAGAAAAAAAATCACACTGTAATCACTTTACAGTCATTTTACAATTGGTTTGAACAGTCAGTGAGAACACACAATAAAACCAGGTGCCGCTCGGTTTTAGGGTTTTCCATCAGGTGGTAGCGTCTGGTTATTTCTACTTACTCAGCCGCGGTTCCACGTGAGCTGAGTCGAGCCGGAAGTGTGACCTGAACAGAACGCATGTCGCTGATTGGTCAGGCAGTGACGTCACTAGATAAGTCATCAGAGCGACTCCTTCGCAAGAATCAAACCTGCTGTTTTTGAAACCCGGCAACGGGAGAAGTGGCTACACAGTAACCAGCACAGAGGTTTTTGTGTTTGGTGGCTGACGACAGAGTCCAGAGGAAGCTGGACGGAGCGACGGTTTGTGTTTGTGTCGTCTACAAATGACGTCATGGGACTTTCGGTCCTCCTCGATGATAATGGAAAACAAATGAAACCGAATCGGGTCGAGTTGGTACGAGTGGAAGAGGGGCATTAGTGATTTAGGATCAGATGACAATGAAGTTAATTAACGTGCTGAATTCATTTTAACAACTGCATTGTTCTAATACTGTCAAAGTACCTCAGGCAGCCAGGTCATAAATTAGATTTGTGTGCAAATGATACTAATTAAATTTCCCATTAGGCAGATGTTCTTATCAGATACCACGCCCACCTGTTTAACGTAATCACTGGTTTGCTATGAAATGGCAGGAACACAGTAACACCAGTTACAGAAATGATTGGTTTCTGTTTTCAGTTCTATAAGGCACCGATCACACTCCTCATGGCTCTTCCAAAGAGACGACTCGTGGTTTGCATTTTTCATAACCATTCCTTTAAGTTTTAGATACTAAATGTGAAACAAAAAAATCAGCTGTGGTCCTTATGCACAGTGAACATTCGACAGTGTAAAGAGTCAATCCAGTACTGTGGAGTTCAACTTTTTCCTTATAGAGACTCATTTAAATAAGCACCCAAAACTCGGCAAGATTCAGACACCTTCTTGGGACTGAGGCCAATGAAAGAATCAATGATTGATGGACAGAACATTTAAGAATGACTCAGTAGCTCAGTGTTTTGCATCAGAAGTCCATCAGGTGACCCAGACCTCAGTGTAATAAAGGGCACAGTAGCAGCCTGGCACCAGAAATGAACCCTAACAAAAACTGTCGATGAATCATACTGTGGAAAAATAGATCGCCGCAGCTCCCCCGTGGACTTCTTTGTAATGCACAATAGGATACCGTGGCCTCTCCTGGGTCTGCCTCAGGCATCCAGACCTGCACTTGGTCCAAGTGGGCTCGACTGTGGTGCAAGATGGGGGGAAAAAAATAGGCCCTGAAATAGGTAAGTATTCATTAGTAAGAACTCCTGTTGCTCATCCATATAAGGTATGCAGAGTACACGACGTCCGCGGGGAACTCATTTGAGACGTTCTCTGTTGTTGTCGCTCGTGTTTTCTGCTGAAACGACAGCACGAATCCAGGACAAATGTGAAAACTCACCAAATTCTATTTGTGGGTCAAGCATGAAAAGGCTGGCATGATCCAATATGACACTACAGTCTACTGATGGGAAAAGGTGACGTAGAAACTAATCCCAGATCCATTGTGTGTCTTTCGGGAACAATTTAGCCGTCCACGAGTCTCTAATCCTCTTCCCTTGTACTTTAATGTCTTGGATTTAACAAAAACAAATACAGTTCTGTACTGACTACAATTTTACGACTAGTAAACGAATTTGGGAATATGAGTTATTTTGTAGATATATATTTGAGCCCAAACAAAAGGCAGAAACTATTGGTTTTGGCAGGAACTCACAGTATTTACATGCCAGCTTCAGGAGCAACTCAGGCAGACAGTCTAAAGGCCACGACGCTCCTCTCATCCGTCTTTGGCTCGTTTATTCTGACTCCTCCCACGCCGCAGCAGTAGCCATGA
The DNA here is from genome assembly GCA_015052665.1 of Apistogramma diplotaenia. NCBI lineage: Eukaryota > Metazoa > Chordata > Actinopteri > Cichliformes > Cichlidae > Apistogramma > Apistogramma diplotaenia. The sequence continues at coordinate 104,782 of VOQJ01013054.1, forward strand.
ACTCTGTATCTACCTCTTCCTTGATCTCTTGCTCTTTTTACTACAAGCTCTTTTCACCATCTATTGTCTGCGCAGAGGCTGCTTTCTGCATCGAAGCAGTTTTTTTTTCTTTTCTGCCAAGTCACCTGACCATCTAGCGCTTGTTAAAGGCGCATCACTCCGGTTTGAATTACGCAACTAGTGGTTTAATTTGAAGCCACAATATCAAGCTGCAAACAATCACCACCTTCAGTAGAGAATCACAGGGAAACTGCTAAAAAAGGAAAACAAGAAAAAGGATTAGAGAATGATAACATAGCTGTGCCTCAGTGTGTGTGTGTTTGTATCGATACACTCAAACACACACACAATCCCAATCTCAGCAGACTGTTAATGTGTCACAGGGTGAGACGCTGGGTTGGGTTAAATTAGAGCAGGTGACGTAAAATGAATGCCTACATATGTGTGACAGTGTGTGCGTGTGGCATGGGGGGGTTATGTGCCTGTGTGCACGTGTAAACAGGGTAGGTGGTTAATCCTCTTACAGATTAGACGTCCTAATTTATCAGGAGTGAGAGGGGCAAACTCATCGAGGTAATGTGTTTTTAACTCACCACTTAACAATTATGTAGATAAAAAAGTGCGTATGTATGTATGTGTATGTATATATGTATATATGTGTGTATATATATATATATATATATATATATATATATATATATATATATATATATATTGCTTTTGATTTATTAGCATTTAAGCAGCTAAAGCACAGAGACGTCACATGATACCTGTCTGGAACTATTAGACCTCATCTGCTGCTCATTTTGCCTGTACAGACAATGTCCTAAAAGTTCCAAATATTTGGATCTTATAGTACTTGGACGTCTCCTCCTATGTTGCATCACCTTCACTTCAGAGCAACAAAGTGAAAACTGTTTGGAGAAGTTAGTCTTAACAGGTTCAGATGAGGCTGACACTTTGTTTATTGGATCTGCTGCCCAATGGGTGGGAATAAATGGGAAGGCCAGAGGCAGAAGACGTGATTTACACTTTATCACGTTGTTCTGGCTCCCGCTCTGCTTGTTGGGATGGGAAATCTCCCATCCTGGTGACAACAAGAGTGGGGTTATAAGTTAAACAAGTACAAAGGAAACGATATGTACAAATGAGGTATCCACTTTCACAGAGAGGGATAACGTGATTGGTGTTCTTTGGTGATTAGTTAATTTTACAGAAATACCAATAAGCTGTGGAGCTGTTTCACTGTTTACAGTTGTTAAAAACAAGAAGTATGGAGGCCATTAATAGTGTCAGTACAGGGAGGTGACTTGTGGGTTCCAGCTGTTTTTGCCTCTTTCACAGCACCATTAGGAACTAGCGGCTAACAATACCTGCAAACGAATGCTGCCTCACACTTTGTCTATTAATACATCATCATCTGGCAAGGCCAGCAGTGCTCCGAGTTTAAAATTAGCACTGTCATCTCTCGGCTCTGTGCCACCTCCGATTCTGTAATCTGTGTGTAGGAGGGATCTGTTTTAAGAGGCAGTGGGTCGCTTACCATTTTCTCCTCAGGTTTATGTGGGCTACAGGTGATGCTGCCCCCCACCCAACCCCCTGGCTGTAAACGCATCCATCAGTGGACTCACACGGCCTCTTTCTTTGAAACGTACTTCTACTTTTGGAGCGGCAGAATCGGCTGAACTGCGTTAGCTCCAGCTTTTGAAAAAGGGAATTGTTTTGTTGTAGTTTTTAGTAACATTGTTGTGAAAATTTTCCAAGAAGTCTGAATAAAACTGGGTTGCAGGCTTCAGTTTGTTTGACTTGAGAGCCACCCCCCCCCCCGCCCCCCCAAAAGAATAGCAAAATAACTATTGAGGTCACGTTTCCTTGTCTGTGAAAGTGGGTCGCTTCTGCTGGTCAGCCTTCTAAGACGTGGTAAACATTATGATCGCGCAGGGCCTGATTCTCACACCGGTGAAAAAATATTCTAATGACCTTTTGGCACCTAATATACAGCATATTACTTGATTTTCAAAATAATAGAAATGAGCCTAAATGCCACCCCTGAAACGCCTTCGCTGATCAAATGCTGCTTTCTCCCATAACCTCTCTGTTTGAAAACTAACATAATAACATTCCCTAGAGAGTCAAGTTTCTATTCAGGGCACATAATTAAAGTTCAAAAGGTCCCCTCCTCTTCTTTCTCTTCCCCCCCCCCCCCCCCCCTTTCCCCCCCCGTCCTTTCCCCCCCCACAGCGTCCCCTCCTATTCCCCTCTTGACTCA
>VOQJ01013055.1:14186-29718 GCA_015052665.1 Apistogramma diplotaenia
CCCCGGGGGTTCTGGCCAACCGCTTTTTTCCCACCTTGGCCTATTTGATGAAGCCCATGATTAAAAGGGGGGCAACAACCACCTCCAAGGGGACACCCCCCCCCCCCAACCTGGATTTAAATACCTGAGACTATCCAACCTTTTGGTTTTACACCTGAAGAAGTGTCTTGGATAAGAGTTAAATTCTCTTCAAAAAAACTTAAAGAAGTCCAGTCACCTGGACCTGGATGACTGAAAGCCAACACAGACTTCTTGCATCATTGTTGCACTACAGTACAACTTTCACGCACAGACCCGTGCTCTGGTGGATGCATGTGGACTGGAGGAGCAGGGGATCGAGCCATCTTCTGATTCCTCCTGAGCCACAGCTGCCTCTGTGGCCAGCACAGTAACATCTGTAGATTCATCACCTCTGTGAACTTGACAGTTCAAACAGTTTTGAATACACTGTGATGAAACTGTGTAGGGGTGCAGTGTGGGGTCATATTAACGATCCATGAAAATTAGACTTCAAGGTCAACTTAATGATTTATTGGTCAAAAAGTAACAACAAACTTTTACAAATCTGGTATGTATTATAAACATATAGTAAGTACAATTTAAAGATTTAAATTATATCACTTTTGACCTCTGACCTCTCCTTCAAGGTCAATAGATTGATCTGAAGGTCAAAGTGATAATAAAACATGGAGCCTTTTAAAAGTATGTTTCATACTGCTACTTTTAATTTACTAAACAACGAAATGAATCCTGCACATGCACAATGTCCGCACAAATTAAAATAATAAAAAATAATTATTTCAAGTATATTGTTGATGTTGTTTTCTTCTAAATGTATTTTCACTCCATATCTGCATTCTATCTAAAGTGTCCCTATTACTCATCAGAGAGGCGTCTCCTGCAGTTTAAGAACCACAGCTTGAAGCTGATTTGCTGCTCCGTACAAACAGAAGGTTTGAGCGTCCCTTGGTGGGGCTGCTGTTCTCACAGGCTGAGCCGTAAGTCTGAGATGACAATATTAAGGATATCACCTCACTAAGAAATCAAATGATACAGGAAAAAAACTGAATGTTTACACCCAACTGATGCCTGATTTTTAGCTCACAAGGATTATTTGTACATCCACTGACCTCATCTGTGGAAACACTGTGTTGCAAATGAACACGAATTCTCCAATTTGGTCCTCAGTACTCTAAATTACTCTGCGTGCCAGAATCAGACGATGATTCCCCCGATCGGGGGAGCAACGTTCATCTTTGTGTCAGTGGATTTTTTTTAAGTGCTTTTCCAGGAATCGTCTCTACTGTACGCATCATCAGCAGCATTGGCCACCCACATCTCACTTTCTTTTCATCTTTCTCCCTCTCCTTCTCCGTGTTGCCCAGTGGTACCTTCAGACTCGTCTGCAGTTTGACAAGGTCGTCATTAAAAAATAATAAAACATTTAGTTGTGTCCTGGGTATTGTCCTGCTAAGCTACGGGACTAAACATGAGCTCATTTGTTCCAGTCCTAAAAGTTATTTTTTCCCCCCTCTTGGCTTATTTATTTTTCTGTGGTTTCGGGAGGCTGGGCTGAAGTTCTGATGATATGTATGCTGTGTGTGTTCCTGTCCTTCCCCTCATGACTCCTCTGCACTCTTGCTTTGCTCTCAATTTATATGCAAAAGGCACAGGGAGTGATAAGAACACATTAGCTTGTTGTTACACAATAAATAATTGTCTTTAGTGTAACTCATATGTTCATGTGATATAGCCTCATTTTTAATTAGCTTTGTATCTGCTGATGATGTTACTGTCATAATAGCAGCATACAGTTAAGAGTACAGCTCCGTAACCCTTAGTTTGTACCTGCTGTCCTTTCCTCCTATTCCTCTGTGTTTTGGGTGTAGGAGTTACAGTCTGGTTTGAAAACTGTCTAGACACCTATGAGCCTCCCATTACCTCCTGGGTATACAGGGCCCTGGGCAGACTCTGACACACACAAATTCAATCTCTTAGTGCCCTTTCTAAACCTTTTTTGGAAAGTGCTGCATACAATAAAATATCCTACATTTAAAGTGAAGCAATATTGAACAAGCATTGAAGTATCTACTCGGTGGGTCTCAGAATTTGTCATATCTTTTGTTTCATAATGTGCCAAATGTGAAAGGTGAATGGTTTGGACTGCAGGTAGGCTGGTTCAGCATCCAGATTGAATCCTGTTTCAACAGCATCCTGTTGAAATAGCTGCAGTATGCAGTTTAGCATTATCTTGCTGAGAAATGCAAGGCGTGTGTTGCTCTCAAACCTATGTCAGCATTCCAGATGTCCAAGCAGCCAATTTCATAGGCGCTAATGCACCCTCATACCATCAGAAATTCAGGCTTTTAAAATGCACCCTGATAATTAAACAGATTGTTCCTCGTCTCTAAACTCCTATTTTTTTAGAAATTATTCCACAATTTGTAGACTTAGTTTTTTGCAAATTGGTACTTTTTCTCACTTTAAACACTGGATATGTTTTCTATGTGCAACTATGAATTTTAAAAAAGCTATTCATTGCATTGTGTTTGTTTTTGTTGACATTTTAGACAGCTTTCCAACATTTTTGGAATCGGGGTTGTAATGTATTTACTACAACAGAGAAATAACTAATCAGCTGAGCAAAGTTTTGTCACAGGAAGCACCCATCTGCTGTTGTGAGGGTTACTAACGGCAGGACTGTGGGTATTTGGCGCCAAGGAAACAAACTAAGCATGATAAGCCAACTGCTCACCAAACTAATGTAATGTTTACTTCCAGTGTGAATAGTGTGTGCATGTATGTTCGTGTGCAGACACTGATCCCTCAGATCTGAATGCTTGATCCTTTCTGACTGTGTGTGAGCACAGGCTGTTTGCCTACCTGAGTGAGCAAAAACGCAAAGCAAAAGTGCCAACAAAAAAAAAATGTCTTTGAAAATGCCATAAAGAGATTTCACGGATGTCAGTAGGCCTGTGAGAGATGGGCTTTGGTGCAAGTCAGCCTTGCCTGAGCCATGGTGAGAGGATATTTGACCACAGTTGCACAGCTCTGACTGGTGGAACACTTAAGGTTTTATGACCTGCTGCCATTTGGGGCTCTGGGATAGAGCAGAGTGCCGACCACATAACTAATTAGACTTGGCCAACAGAGGTGTGTAAGGATGGGGATTTGTGGATTGCGGGTTGTGGATGTGGTGTGTCTGCACGAGTGAGCCAGTAAATGTGTGGCACAGGTTGTGTGTGTGTGTGTGCATGTGCGCGCCCTGAACCTGGAGAATTGCGTCAGGGCGCCGTTTGTTCTCCATAAAGACTCTACTGGGCCTTTCATGTAGGTGAGGAGCCGCCAGGCCTGGAAACTTTGACACAGGAGATAGAGAAGTCCGCCTATACACTCATTAACACTTACGCACACACGCGCGCACACCAGATAGTACTCCTATCAAGGCTGACAGAAGTCTATGAAGTATATGAAAAGACAGTCTGGCCTCCTCAACAAAAACAGCACTCCTCCTATTGTCTCATCTCTCCAACCCTCCCTCTTCTTCTCCCCATCCGAGGATCACAAAGATAAACGACCGTGCACAGATATGAGAGTCCAGTTGCAGGAGGGGGAGGTGGTGGGCTGAGGGGTGTCAGAAGTGGAATGTGTGTGAACTGCACACTGCCTCGTATAAATCAGGGAGACAAGTAGGAGGAGGAGGCGAAGGAGGAGAGGTAAAGCAGGAAAGGGGGAAGAGGGGCAGTCAGCTTTAGGGAGTGATAGAAGGAATGAGAAGATGAATGCGTGAAGATGGAGGGAGGGGGCACAGGTGCAAGAGAGGTGTAGCGGGGTTGGAGGTGGAACTGAGCGAATGAAAGTGCAGACACATGAAGGAGGTCATGGGAGGACAAATTACAGCGAATAATCACTTGAACTTCTCAGATAACTGTTTCTAAATGTCTTAAAGATTACAAGTGTTTTGTGTATTTTCACAGTTGTGCAATTTGAGGTCATCCACAGCATTCTGGGAACGCTGTAATGACTGTGTGATTACAAGAACACAGTCATTGTAATTTAAAAGTCTTAAAAGCCTTAAATTAAGTTTTGTTTTGTTTGTTTTTTGCTTTGGTTAAGACTCAAATATGTTAATGTGAGCATTTATGTGTATGTGTTCTGTGTGCCAGTGTGTACTTGAGTGAGAAACATTTCAATTAATTAAACTCTCAGGGCCATTTTGGGTCACCACTGTCTTCGTGCTAGTTTTTTTTTCAAGCCAAGTTATAAAAATCTTTTGGTAACATGGATAGAAATTCTGATAATCCATTAAAGGAATAGCTTGACATTTTGTGAAATATGCTCAGATGTGAGGGCTAATGCCACGATTAAGTCTTTAAAAATGTGAACTATTTCTGATCCAGGATTAGATGCCGGAGAACCGGCAGAGGCTCCAGGAAGTAACTGCTCCCAGCCAAGAAATAGTCTGATACTCATAATTCTCTGTAAAATGGCAAGTTTTTTTTTTTTTACACTTTGGTTCTTGTACAGATCAAACAAAGATGATATAATGTCTTTATCTGTAACTTTTAGACGTGCTGTTTTAACCTTCATAGCAGGGTTTCTCACAGTTTTGATGACTGACTGCCAGCTTAGGAAGCCAAAATATACACCTCAAACATTTTGACTTAATGTTTTTATTGTGTCTGTTGGAGATGATGGCTTATGTTGTTAACTGACATTTTTATGCTGACTTGTGTTTTTTGTTGCCCGTTAGTGAGATGCAGTCCTGTGAAAAGCAGTGATTTGAGAGAAGAAATTGATGCTGCCCATCAATCTGGAATGGGTTGAAAAGCCATTTCCAAATAATTTGAAGTCCGTCACTCTACAGAGAGGAACATTATTCAAAAACTGAAAAAAAAGTTAAGACAAACACCAGTCTTTCCAGGAGTGGATGTCCCAGCAAATTCACCCCATGATCAGACTGTTCAGTGCTCAGAGAAACTGTTAAAAACCCAAGAGTTACATCTGAAACTCTGCAGGCCTCAGTGAGGATGTTAAATGTCAAAGTTCATGACAGTACAAGTATGGCATGTTTGGAAGGGTTGCCAGGAGAAAGCCGCTTGTCTGGTTAACAGCTTAGGTTTGTGAAATTGTGACAGAACAAGACACAAGACTTATGGAACAATGTCGTTTGGACAGAAGAGACCAAAGGAGAGATGTCTGGCCACACAGCGCCATGCTTGGATAAAACCAAAATCAGCCCAAACACCTCATACCAACTATGAAGCACGGTGGTGGAGGGGTGATGGTTTGGGTTTGTTTTGCAGGCTTGGGACCTGGGTACCCTGCAGTCATTGAGTCACCCATTAACTCCTCTGATTACCCACGCGTTCAAGAGTCAAATGTGAGTCCATCTATCAGACACCTAAAGCTTGGCTGAAACTGGGTCATACAACAGGAAGTCCAGACCTCAATCTGACTGTAATCCTGTACTGGGACCTTAAGAGAGCTGTGAATAAACAAATACCTGCAAACTTCAATGAAATCAAGCAACACTGTAAAGACAAGCGGTCCTGAATTCCTCCACAATGATGTGAGAGCCTGATAAAGGCTGCTGTAGGTGGCTCTATGATCTGTTTAATCACAGGCTGTACTTTCTCACAGCCCCGAATAGCATCCTGTGACTGTAGATGGTAGATTACCTGACACCAGCCATATTTGTCAAATTAGGAAGGTTTAGCTTGCTGTGATAGCTACAACAGTGGAGAGGAAATTAAAGAGTGGTTCTCCCTTGGTCTCGTTCTGGGATGTCGTATAATTTAAGGCCAGGCCAGGTGTTTCCAGTCTTAAAGCTGTGATAAGCTAACTGGCTGATGGCCATAGCTTCAGACACCAAGGTGAATAAATGTTTTCCCCAACAAAGCCCATGATGAATACTCATGTGTTCATATCTTTTCCCAGCAAATATAGCCAAACCTTTAAACAATTTTTTAAAAGAGTTTATCTGTAAATCCTACTGTAAATCCTTAGCATGTGATTCATGACCAGTTGATGCCTCATGATGAAGTGGTGCTGTTGTTTCCTGACATCCATCACTGCTTGGTTTGGACACAATCATTTTTTAAGGACTTTACTTTGCTTTTTAAGATATTTTAACCATCATGTGACTTTAACAGAATTAAGGGGTTCTCTGCAGCTATCCTCTCTGTGCACCCAAAAACATACAGATGGTGCAGCTCATGCAGATGACAGAGAAATAAGATCAGGTGTGACTGATGAAGATGAGCCAAGTTAATTGCATCCCCTTATCTGTCCTCTTAGGCAGCTTCCGATAAGCTCTCCAACTCTTAGCACCTCACAGCTAATTAGACTCCCCACTGAAAAGAAGGGGGGGGGGGTGTTCTGTGTGTGTGTGTGGGAGTAAAGAAAACACTCGGATCTTTAGGCTTATCTCTCAACACTTTATCACTCAACACCCGCTGGTCAGAGCAAAAGAGCCTTCTGCAGAATTTTCCACGAATAACTGCAAAAATACGGGAATTAATTTCTCTCGGAATCAAAGCGCTGTTCATGAAAGTGTTTGCAAAACATCGGGCATTTCAAAAGGTCACTGGAAAGTACACATTATGACACCATATCAAAATAAAGAACTCTCTCCAGGGATGAGGTTTTTTTAAATTTATTTTCTGAGACTTTCTGTTCTCAGTCAAAATCAAATCCATGAAAGACTAAAGAGTGACACGGCAGTAATAACTCATGACGTCACAGTGTCTGAAGCATTTACAGGCTGCTTATTCAACACTGTGGATTTAAGGAAGTAAAACATGGTCTCCTTCCTTAGCAGTCATGATCAGAACAATTAATTTAAGAAGTGCATGGAGGCACGAGTCGAGGTCTGGAGGTGAGCTGAGCGGTCTCAGTCATTTGTCCCTTAAAAGCTGAACAGGAGAAAATGTACAAAAACAGCAGCATAGCAAAAGGTCATCAAACTGTGTGCAGCAGTTTTCACCTCTGGATTTTTGTCTGACAGTGTGACTGTAAGAAGCAGTTTTGCGCCATCGTGTGGCAGTGAGTTGGAACTACAAACCCGTGAAGCCTGCTCCTTTTATCCTGTTTCCCTGTTCTCTTGTATGTCCGACACTCTGTTTACGGAGCTGAGACGGACCCAGCGTCGGGGTAAAAATCCAGCTCTTTAATGTTTAAGGCACGCTTGCATATTCCTCCGAGGTCATCGCTATCATTAACACATTCAGCATCTCATCGATGATTCCAAACAATTCACTTCATTTCCAAATATGCAAATGTTTAGGCAAACTTTTCGATTTCAACTTTTTTCTTTTTCTTTGATTTTACTGGATTGGAATCTTCACTAAAAGCTGATGTGACATCACCGCCTGATTCACGTTTCCTCTTCTTGTTTGGCTTGTCACTAATGTAACCGCTGGAGTCGCTCCCGTGGACCTCCACGCGAGAGAGTTCGATCTCCTCCTCCTTCTCTTCTTCTGCCTGCTTTTCCTTCTTCTTTTTCTTCTTCTTCTTCTTCTTTTTCTCACCAGCTTCGTTGCCGTTGGCCTCATCTGTTATCCCATTCGGCTCTGGCATCACTTCTTCTTCTGCCTCCTTTTCTTTGTCTTTCTTCTTCTTCTTTTTCTTCTTGGGGGTGTCGACTTCAGAAGCACCCTGGGTGGGTTCTGGGCCTTCTGGTTCCTGCTGATGTGCTGGGACACTGGATTCTGTGCTCTCACACAAAGCCAGCAGCTCCTGCACCCTGAGAGAGAGACAGACAGAAACAGGGTGTAATGAGAATGCCCTTCGTTCACAAATCACCTCGTCTCCACCCTGCCTGCACTCTCTTCCTATAAAGACCTACTCACGTTTTTAAAACAATCTTTTGTTAAATCTAGACGATTCAGAATTTGAACAGTTTTTACTGCATCTCCACAGTCCAGATGAAATGTGATTCAGAGACCATTTTCTTGCACACCTTTCCCCATAACTACGACTTCACGGGCCTTTATTTCCTGCGTGTACACTTGCCTGGTCCTGTCCAGCCGTCCTCTGATCAGAAGCACACCGGCATTGTCAGCATCGAGTGCAGTCACGTGAAACTCCACCTCTGCACCGATCCTCGGCCCCGCGTCCCTCCACGTTTCCACGGAAACGAGATTCGGTCTGGGAATGCTGGCGTTGAAGCAGCCGTGCACCAAGCAGCCCACGTGGCTTACTCCTAATTTATTCACCTTACCCTACAAACAGAAGAACAGGAAAACAAGTTATTTTTCTGTTGTTTACACTTGTTAGTATTGTATTTTACCAGTGGCAGTTCAGCAGTCCCACAACAACACAAGGCATATTTAATGAAAACCTGATCTGCAGTGACCCGTCCCTTTAAATCACATAAATCCAGCAAACGTTCTGTAAGCTAGTCTGCTTCTACCAACATGAATGTAAATCTCACCTGTAGTTTCTGCCCATTTTGGGGCTGAAAAACAATAAAGTTGGCTTCTACGTCCACGTGGATGTAGCCGTTGTCATCGTAAATGTCTCCAACTTGGCCCACTATCCTGATGTTGTCATAGGCTAAGGGGACACCATTCATTCTGTAAGAGATCATCGAAACAGCGTGAGCACACATGGGGGGCCGCACTTCAGGATTCTGTGCAGGTCAGTCAAGTTCTTCCACACCTGATCGACTGCAGAAAACTAGCAACTTCTGTGCACTATGTGCCTCAGCATCTGCTGAACCTCCTCTGTGATTTTTACATGGCCTACCACCTCATGGCTGAGTTGCTGTTGTTCCCAAACAGCTTCCACTTTATTATAATACCACTAACAGCTGACCGTGGAATATTTAGTAGCGAGGAAACTTCACAACAGGACTTATTGCACAGTCGGCATCCTACCATGGTAACATGCTGTAATCCACTGAAATGCTGAGAGCGACCCATTCTTTCACAAATGTTTGTAGAAGCAGTCTGCATGCCTAGGTGCTAGGTTTGATACACCTGTGGCCATGGAAGTGCTTAGAACGCGCTGAACCCAATGACTTGGAAGGGTGAGTGAATATTTTTGCCAATTTAGTGCATTAAAAAGAATGCAAAAAACTTTAGAAATGGCCCAAACAACAATCTGGATCATTCTTAAAAAGAAGACCAGCTCAGCAACACCAAAAGGCCTGAAAGACCACCAAAGTGCATGACAGAACTCATTCTTTGGTTCAGAGAAAGCATTCACAGCAATGGAACAGAGGATTTACAATGAGGTGAAAATCACTGGTTACACTTTGTGCAGGTTACCAGACAACATCTAAAAGCAAGAATTTGAGCCGATGACAAGAATGATGGGAAGAGAAAAGTATGAAGAGTCAAACAGGGTGGAGGTGATGCTGTGGCATGGGCAAGTATGGCTGCATGTGGAACCAGGTCACCAGTGTTTACTGATGACGTGACTGCTGACAGAATCAGCAGGAGGAACTGTGAAGTGTACAGGGCTATACTCTCTGCTCAGATTCAGCTAGACAGTGCACAGTTGCAATTCCTGGAAAATAGATGTAATACTTTTATCAAGCCCCTTAAATTAAAACTGAAAATCTGCTCTTTAATACTTTCACAACCCTTGAAAGCATCACTTTGGTTTTGTTCAGTAAGACAGGGACAGGGCTCCAGGGGTCTGACCGACAACACAGAAGACAGCAACACAAAAACACAGCAGCCAGGCGCGATATTAGAACTTGTGTGCAAGTTTGTGTACGTGGTGACGTGTGCTGCACGGATGGAAATGTTTTACTGGTTTGATAAAAACGGCCCTCGGTTCGGTGTGTGGGGGAGAAAAAATGAGCACCTTTGAGAAAACTTGAGCAGCTCGGCCTCCAACTCCTCCTTTATCCCGGTCTTCTTCTTGTTGAGATACACAGGCGGCAGGGCGATGTGTCTCCGGTGGGTGTTCATGACCAGACACGAGTACGGCGCTGACAACAGTTCCGAGGCGGCGGCGAACGACGGGATCGATAACGGCACGGCGGCCGCAGCGATTCCCGGTGCAGGGGGGACTTCGACCGTTTGGTTCGGGGTGGACACATCAGGAATTTTACCGGACATTCTCACATGTTTTGAGTTGTCCTCAGCATGCTCGAAGTTCGCCATGCTTCTTGGGAAGAACGGAAGAGCAACAAGAGGTGACTTCCGCTGTGGGGAGCGCTGAAGAGCTGTTAAACGTATTTAAAGCATTTGTGATTGTTGCCCCCTGCTGGTGAGGAAGAAGAACGCACTCTACAAAGTTAATGCCGCAGTCTTATTATACATTTTTACATAGGATTCCACCACTTAAAGTGATAATTGTAAAAAAAAACAAAAAAAAACATTATTATTGTGTTTAGATACATAAATAATCTAAAAATCCTGAAAACATTAGACAATATGCAGAATTTTATAACCAACTGCACCTTCTGTCTGCAGAGCACAGACTGAATCACCAAAATACTTTTACAGCCCTTAATGATGATAAATGAATGACTACAGACTTCATGGCTGTTTAAGGCTAGTCTCTGTACAGTAATGCTTTAATGTTTCCTGGCATGTAGATGGATTTAAATATTGCATGTGGCCAAAGTGGCCATTAGTTTAAATAATTAATGTCCCGTCTAACATGGTAAACATATTCTGAGTGCCTATTTCATTGGCACGGTGTTAATTTGTAAATAAAATTTAGTTCGTAGTTGCAACAATAGATAAATCCATCCATCCATCCATTTTGTTCCACTTCAGGATCGTCGTTGCCACGAAGGCTAACTCCAGCTGTAATAGGGTGGAAGGTGGAGTACAGAGCTTATAATTATCATGCATTTTTATCCTGGGGGTTGCTATTAAATATGCTTACATGCTGCAGATCTCCAAACTCAGTTATTCACATGATCACGTGAAAAATTGCCATCTGCAAGTCAAAATAATGGGTTAATATCTCAAAGAATTTGACTTACTAACTCAAACTCCTGAGAAAGTAATTAGAAAGTGAGAAAATAAGTACTTTATGCTATTTAAATTGAAATTTTAACACAATTACTTAAAATTTTGACTTAGATCTGACAGGCTTTGTTTTTTTAGTTGCACAAACAAGCTTCCACAGATTAACTCTTGCTTGTTGCATGCTTAAAGTCCAGACACTACATTCATCAGCTTAACTTTTGACTTTGGATAAAAATGAAAACAAGCAGCATCACATAACAGCTGTAAGAACCTGTAATGTGAGGGTCTTTGTCATGTAAACTACAGGTTATGCAGTGACAAGCCTGGCAGGGATGCTGTAAGATAGCTCGTGTGGTAGGAGATGGCCATTGATTCTGTATCCTGTTCATACCTGCAGAGCCACATTAAGATCATTAGGGTGACCTGAGGTGTCAATTAGTGCAACTAGTGCAGTGTTTCCAGCCATACACACAGGCGCATGCACTGAAAAATATCCTGACACATGCACAGATGAAGCTAGTGTTACTGTTTTCTGACACAGCAGCACCACAGGAGGTCACATGATTCAGCATTTCTACCTCTTTATCTCTCACACACACAGAGACACAGACACACACTCAACGGAATCACAGATCCAGTGCTCTGTAAGGAGCCATGGCCCACTCCTGTCTGTTGTCACGGTGATAAATAGTGACGTAGTTATTTTAGCTCCCAGCAGCTTCTGCTCCTGCGGGCCCCAGTCAACACACACACGCACACACATACATAAATACACGTGCATGCACACACATCTCTGTTTGGGGGCTATCTGTTGGTGGCAAACCCTGGAATGAGGTGCTGCGCAGCGATGATGCTGCCAGAGCTTATCTCCACAAGAGGTCACAGCTGTGTGTGTGTATTGCCCTTTCTTTTCCTGCTCCTCCTCTGTACTCCCAGGCCAAACGAATGCTATAAAACTGATTTACTTTGTCCCTTAACTTTACGATGAGTGTGGGAAGCCAACAGCATCATCACTGTGTTAAACTGTGGTCTCATAGGAAGGCAGTGACTTTCTAAACTGACAAAATATAAAATTCAAATAAATATATGATCAAACAAATAGATTTATGTCATCATATGCATATTAAATGTTTTGGATATTAATATTAACCCACAGGAAGCCCAAGGTGAAATGGGTGTCACAGAGTATATAAATGTTTTGGAAAATTATCCTTCTCTTTAACTCATGAGGCCCCTACTGTAAGTGGCATGTAGGAAACATGCAGTCATGTGACACTCTGTGAATTTCCTATGATATTTCCAAAATAGTGGCATGCCAAGTTAGCACCCCTGAAACAAGTAATTAAGCTGGTCCAGGTTTCAAGCTTAGCCATTATCTTATCTTTCAGGTCAGCTGCTCTGGAATTAAATGTACCAGCTGTTCTTGGGACTTGGTACCCAAGTGTGGGAGTGATGATGATCTCTCCCGTGGCTCCTCTTTCTGGAGCATTTGTGTTGATCTCATTGTAATAACAGTTGCTTCTTGTGGATGTTGGAACATTGAGCTACTAGTTCTTTCGATGTCAGTCTGAATGTTTGGTGTCCATATGTCCCACTTCCTCTTCATGTCACCCCTTTCAGTGGGATTACATGTGTAGCAGCATTCCAACAATTCCCTGTTCTCATCTTGTGTCCACTTATACTATATCCTTTTTTCCCAGAAGGCCACGTATCATCAGCATGTCCTCAGTTCCTCGATACCCACGCTTCAACATGGCTTCAATTAAACATTACTCACTCATATTCAGAGCATATTGATAGATTACTTAATATATAAATAAAATATATTATGAATCTGCTGAATCTTTCTTTCCTTCTTTCTTTTTGAATATTTCAACACACATGATTGTGTTAAATCTGGAAAATAATTTGTCAATAAACACAATCAGCAACATTTGAAATACATTACATAAAGACAAATATTTTTCAATATTTAAAAAAAAGCTGTAAAGCTGTTTGATTTTCCAATTAGATTCCATTGTAACATTTATATAATATTTCAGACATTTGAGACTAATGTATGACATTTTTAAAAGGCTGGATCTGGATAAAGGTTGATGCTTGAGTCATTTAGATATGGTTATGGATATGGTTCTCCACAGTGTGCAACTTCACCACATGTGATTTTAACCTTTGTGTTTTAAGATTACTGATTTAATGATTTAGTGCAATAAAACAACAACAACAAAAACATTCTAAATTGTCCATATTTTTAATTTAGTCATACTTGAGTTGGATGAACTTTATAAGAAGCATTATAAAAATATGTTTGATTTACAAGCATGGATATACAGTACAGTACATTGTGCATTACTGTATTTTCTTTTTCTCAAAGCATTCCATTATCAGATGATACATACAGTTTACCAAAGGCTATCTCAAGATCTGCATTCCATAAACCAATAACTTGACACAGAGAGAGAGAATAAGGACGATGAGACTGAAATAGCTCTTCAAGACAAGTGAATCAGCCGCATGCTTTTGTGCTCATCACTTTGATCTGACTGGATGAAATGCACCCTTCCTGCTCGTAGATTGGACGATTTCACGCAGATGTCTGTGACCGGATTTGTCATACAAATGGCAGCTCACCATCCTGGCTTTGGTTTGTGTTAAACTGAGATATTTGAACCCATGTTTGCATAATATTCAGAAGCACAACCGGCCATTTTTCTCAGTCAGCTGGTAAAAGGCTTCCATGGTTCAGTTCCTGCAGTCAGGATACATTTTAATGTATCCTACGAAGAGTGAAGTACAAGCTGTATTTAACTGTTTCAGTAACTGTTCCTGTTTTGGTGTATAAGTCACCTTCATCAAGGAGATGCTGCGGTGTGGCCATTGTAGGAGATCTGGGGAATACCATTACTGGAGTTGTCCAGGACCTCCTGTTAGGGACACACACAAACCCACTTAACATGCATTTCTTCCAGTGACTGAAGATAGATGATTTTCCTCACTACCTTCTCAGTCATCTCATGGGAGTGATGCAGTGAGTGTTCCCTCTCCAAGAACATCCTCTGCTGCTCAGAGCTTGCCAGGCGGCAGGTTAGCCACGTGGATAACGTACAGGACGAGATCCCTGGACAAGGCGGGAAAAGGAAATTTCACGCGGCATTTTCAAAGAGAAATCCACAGTTCCCAGAGGACAGATCATGATCCTGCAATAAACTCTGAACCAAAGTCTGTGTAAAAGATGGATGCAGCCTTTGGTAATAGCAAATTCAACACTGCAATTATTCATCCATTTTTTTTAAAATTTTGCATCCTTATTTATCTTTTTTTTTTTTTTACCTAGACAGGCCAGAGTCATTGCAGCCAGGTGGATTGATTGCATCTTGTCCGGCCGTTTGTTCAGTGCCCGAACAAACTGGACGTTTAAGATCCCACCAATGAGGCCACAAATGCAGCATGCTGAAAAGAGGATCATCTGAAAGACAGGGCAGACGGGGCCGATGTTAACGCAAGCAGCAAAATTGATAACTTATCAACAAATCTGTAAACAAAAGTGACGAAATGTGATGAGATAGGAGCCACACAAACGACCATTGATCTTCCATCTCCATCATTCTGCTGTTTTGGGCCGAGGCTGCAGTGATGAGTAATGCGTAGCAGTCAAAATAAATCTCATTCGCTATTAGAAAATTGGATCACTCTCAAAGCCGGCTGTCTTTTCCAGAAGAAATGCGCGGCTCGTAAATGTGCTTGCATCACTCACTGGCTGTATTTGTGTGTGCGTCTGATTTGTGTGTCTAATGAATCACATTTTTACGGATTACTTCTTTGTGTCCTGTATCAGGATGAGGAAAACTAAAACCCAGTTTGAGGATCCCATTTCTTATTCGTTTTATTTTATTTTATTTTGACTCTGATGACAAAATAATTGCACTTCCTTAGCCGTCTTATCCAAATAACAAAATCCAGATGATTCATTCACTTCCTACTCATCGTGAATGTGTTTGTTTTGCATCTGGAAAGCAGGTCATCTTTCACTGCTCCCTATGCAGATGCCGTTAGTGCCTTTAACCGCATGGAAAAGGGCGTCTCCTATTTCAGTCGTTACCCAGTGAAGTGTGGAAAGTGGCTGGCGGGGGTCCGGAGCCAAACCAGCCTAATGTAATCATCACCCCGCAGGCAGACATGGAGGGAGGGGGATAGTAGGAGATGGGAGATAGGAGAGGAAGATGGAGAGAGTCGCAGCATCGAAATGACGGGGAGGATAGTGTGAATGGAGAAGGCAGATGGACAGGCGATAGTGATGAAAAAAGGCAAAGGCGTGAGTAGGAGGAGATGGACGCAAAGACAAAAATTGGACCGGGCCCGATGGAGGGAAAGAAAGGTTGAGGGACGTCTCTGTTACAGCAGATTGCGCTGACATTGATCCATCATTAGTGTCCTCCCTGCAGGAGACAGCGAGTCAGAGAGAAACACCAGGACTGGGAGCTACTGAGAGACTGTAAAAAAGACAGAAAGAGCGACAGAAAGGGAAGAGAGGTGACTGCTTGTCTCCTCTTATTTCCTCAGATGTCTTTCTCAGAGCACGCTGACTGCACCTG